>ML102821.1:0-84843 GCA_003697995.1 Taxidea taxus jeffersonii | reverse complement strand
CCCCCCCACCCCATTCGAGCACACACACACTCTCTCTCTCTCTCTCTCTCTCTCTCTAAATATATCTTCAAAAAAGTTTCTCAGCACAAGGAAAATACCCATAGCTCTGTGTGGTGATGGATGTTAGTGAGACTTACTGAGGTGACCGTTCTGCAATATATACATATATTGGATCATTGTGTTGTACCCCTGAAACTAATGTGATGTTACACGTCAGTTCTGTCTCAGTAAAAAGAAAGCAGTGTAGGAATGAAGTCTGACTTGAATGCATAGCTTTTTGTCCATGGTGCAACGAAAATGTTTTTGCATTAGCTTCAGGATTTCCAAATAGAATGGGATAGTTTTGTCTTAACAGAGTGGTGAGAAACAACTGTGTTTTTCTAGGGAGTAGGGAGAAGGGATTTATTTATCCCCATAATAGCAGATAATTTGGCTCTGAAAACAAAGTGTAGTCTTTCATGGTTGATCTAGTATTCCTGTGAACTGTGCATTTCAGCTGGGATGCAGTTCTTTCCTTTTTAATTAAAATCTCATAAGAATTACAAAAAGGACGTACATTTCAAAACTTATCACTGTTTACTGTTTTGCCATAAGCCAGTAGCTGAATTACAAAATACACTCACCATGTCTTAATAATTTAGTAGTATAATTAAATTCTATCAACATCTTCAGATAATGCCAGCAACTACAAATGGTTGATTTTTAATTTATTTAGTTTTCTAGGTCCTCACCAAGCCATTTGTTCATTAAGTGATGTTTATGCCAAATAGATATGACAAATAGGCACTGAAACAAAATATAATTTTTTCATAATTTCATAGCAGATTTTGAAGATGGCTTAATTTCAGGCCCTTGGCTGTTAGAATCAGCAAAGTACTGTATTGGAAGGAAGAGGCAATGTGTGCAGAGGGAGGGTGGGGTGCAGTAGATGTGACAGCACCACACGGAGTGGGACAAGCTTACCTGATGGCCTCAGGGCTGTGTGAGAAGGTGGTGGAAGTGAGCGGGACATGTGGCTGGGGTTTCTTTGCTTGGGCTGCCCGTTTTATGAAATTATAAGGCATCCTGTATATGTGCTTAATAAATGTTAATTACATACATGAATATATGTATCGTATTGACCCATGAGAAGCCTGTTGTCTCAGGGTTGAGCAGATATGTGCCAGACCCTTGGGATCCCTGGAACCCGTGTGAAACCCGCAAAAGAACAAACGTAGCTGAGGACCAGTGTGCAGCCACGCTCTTGTGCCTTTGTTTACTCTGTTTTCATGGCCTGGATGCCCTTTACTCCCGAGTTTAACCCACGTTCTTCTCCAGCTGCTACTGTGGATTGCCACATTCCTGGATGCCTTCTTTTACTTTTTCTCCCTCAGACAGAATTAGCTCCTTCCCATCTTTCTGCTCTTCTGGTGTTTGCACAGACCTCTTCAAGTGCACGGCTTTCCATCATCCTTGGGTTATTCGTTCTTGCTGCTGGCTTTCCGTGCACTCCTTGTGGGCAGGACTCCCTATCTTTGTGTCTCTAGTACTTAGATGCCTCAGGTACACTAGGTAGTCAAAATCATACATTGTAACAAGCCTTCCTTCTCCTCTAGCTCAAGGGGATATTTCTGCCCTATAAATGAAAAAAGAAAATGGTACTTTCTTTTATCAGATCACTCTTCATGTTTGTCTCAGTGTATCCATTCAAGTTTTAATTCAATTCCCACCTTCTTGGTGAGGTTTTGTGATTTCCAGTGACTCCCACTCATTCCTCTGTCTAAACTCCTGTGTTTCTTTGTTTCTTAGTTCTGTTGTTTCTTGCATATGTTCACTGTCTTTCTGTTACATTATTAGCATCTTAAGGACAGAGGTCATGCCTTACATTGCTTTTCCTTCCATCCAAGGTACATGTCATAACGGACAAACAAGAGTAACACAAGAATTAAAAAAAAAAAACCACTTAGAAGTGGGTGTTGTCTAGGGGAATGTTCAGACTGTAGCAATTTCAAGTGTATGTGTCTGAGCCAAAATCAGATTAATTCTAAGTGTTGTGATTGGCTCAGTGTTACTGTGAGGTCTGCCTGTGTTGATAACCTTGTGAAGGTCGTACCTACAATGGATATCTGAACATGGCCGGCAAGAGGCCCCACTGGCGGGGCTCCTCTCTGTGAGTTCTGCGGCCAGGGCTCTCTCCATTGTCACCTGGGTCCCAGGCCCCCAAAGTCCCTGAATTGGAGATGAAGAATTAACTGTGCCTTTCTCAGAATCGGAAAGTGAGGAAGTCTGCTATTGTTATTCATTTCTCTTCAGTATGCAGCCTGTGCTTGGAAATTATATACAGAGCAGTGTGTTCTGGTCGGTGATTTATGATTTCTTTCCTCCCTGGAGTGTTTTTCCTGAAGGGCTGGCGGCCATTGATAGGCAGGCAGTTTATACCTGCTGGGAGCCTCCTCTTCACGGTGTGGTACAGCAGTGTTTGAGAAAGGCACCTCGCTTCACTGTGTGTGGTGAGGGCCCTTCTCCCTTTTGGATTTGCGGTAACAAAAAAGCATTATTAGCTTCCCGTTTTCTCCCTTCCTGCCTTTCTTTCTTTTTCTCTTTTGAGATAATCACTGTATTTAGTCCTGCTAAATTACCTTTCTGGATTACATTCCACCCTCACATAAGACCCCAATTCTTTTATTCTTTTTTTAATTAATTATTTTATTTATGAGAGCTTGAGCACAAGCAGGAGTACTGCAGAGGCAGAGGGAGAAGCAGGCTTCCTGTTGAACAGGGAGCCTGACGTGGGGCTTGATCCCAGGACCCTGGGATCGTGACCTGAGCCACCCAGATGCCCCAAGACCCCAGTTCTTTATTTCCATTTCCTCTGATGTTTTATCTTTCTAAGAACTGATTTTGGGATTAAATTAGCCCATAATCCTATATCCTAAATTCAAAAGAAATGTAAAAGCTGAAAATCATATTTAAGTTCGATTCAAACTCATTTGTTGGCAAAATCTGATCAGAATTAATTAAAGTTATTTAGAATATTTGTCTATTTACTGTGATTATGTGTATGTTTCTCTGCAGAGTAAGTAATATGCTATAAAATTATAATTATAAAAAAGTGATATATTTTTTCAGGAGTGCTGCCTCAAGGCTTGCTGGTGTGTGTTGTAAGACTATATACTTAAGTAAACAGATATATAATACTGTGTATACTATAAAACCTTTCTAATATCTTGAGAAATCCTAAATTCATATCTGGCCCAAAGAATTTAGATCAGGGACTGTGGACGGTACTAGATTCTATTTCCTAAGCAACTGCTGTGTTTGTATTTAAGAGCCTTTATTAACAATCTTTGAGATCAGCATAGTGACTTCTAGGTTACTCTGTAGGCAACAAAGATAAGAGGAATCCACAGCCTCCTTTCCCCATTGCTATAAAGTACAGCTTCAGTAGGAAAAAAAGAAAAGGAAAATGAACCTGAGCTTAATCACAGGCTGACTGTTGTAGGCACCTAACAGTAAGTATTTACTGGTAGGATTGAAAGTTTCAGTTTTGAGGTTGACTACTCTCAGTTCTGGACAAAAGAGTCTGAGTGGCCATTGTGGTTATATTCATAACTCCAGCACCTCCTTAAAATATTCTCAATAATTGAGATAAAAGAAAGATGGTGCCTATGTTTTAGCTTCTCTTCTACTTTACTCATATTAGCTAGAAAGTCTTAACAACTTTAATTTACCTTTGAAAGACCTAAAAAATGAGCTCACTCTTCTTGGGCTTATAAAAGTGACATTCTTGAAGTTTCTTCAAGTGTGGCAACCACTTTCTGCTGTCCACATAGGAATAAAAGAGTGAGAAATTCCTTAAGAAATTTGGGGGATGCCTGGGTGGCTCAGTTGGTTAAGCGGCTGCCTTCAGCTCAGGTCATGATCCCAGCGTCCTGGGATTGAGTCCCACATCGGGCTCCTTGCTCGGCAGGGAGCCTGCTTCTCCCTCTGCCTCTGTCTGCCTGTGCTCGCGTGCTCTCTCTCTCCCTAATAAATAAATAATAACAATTTAAAAAAAAGTCTTAAAAAAAAATTTGGAACGTGGGTAGGACATATTATATGGGAGAAATGATATCTTTGTGGGTACGTATTACAGATCCAGAATGTTATTGGCTATTTTGCTTTGGAAAATTTTGTTGAATAGATTTAAAATCATTTGAGAGAGGAACATTGTATAGTTCCATTTTGAGCATTTTACTCTAAAAAAAGCACTTAACCACATGCGTTACATATGCTACAAGGATGATTCATACTTGTAGTTATCTGGGAAAATAATTAGCTACTCTGAATGTATAAATTTGAATGTCTTTTCCCAATACTTGACTTCTTTTAGATTATACATTTGTGTTTATCATATACAGTTTAAGTCCTGATCAGTTCTGTGAATGCAACATACACGATCCATATTTGTGTTTAGATCAAGCTGAGGTTTACAGATTATTAGACAAATTGTAGGTCACTCTGTTGAGTTCCTGTGATTTGTTTCCTAGGCATTTTTTTTTTTTAATATTTTATTTATTTGACAGAGATCACAAGCAGGCAGAGAGGCAGGCGGAGAGAGAGGAGGAAACAGGCTCCCTGCTGAGCAGAGAGCCTGATGTGGGGCTCCATCCCAGGACCCTGGGATCATGACCTGAGCCGAAGGCAGAGGCTTTAACCCACTGAGCCACCCAGGCGCCCCTCCTAGGCGTTTTTTATTTATTCCCTTATTGCTAGGCCATCAGTGTCTTGCTCGTGTCCATCTTTGTCAAGTCTGCTGCTTATTGTTGATTCTAATCTGCTAGGTCCTTGAATGCAGTTACGGTCACTCAGGCTTACAGACATTTTCTTATCCACCTGTCTGTCTGTGAAATGTTAATATTTATTAATATTTGTCAGGTTCCGGGTAGACGGTGGTGAACAAGACTTTTATTATTCCTGCCTTCATGAGATTTAAAGTTGAATAGATTTCTTTTTTTTTTTTAATTTAAACAGTAAAGATAAAATGTTTATTTAAAACTCATAAATTACCTGAAACTTGTCCATCAGTAATATGAATTCAGTTTAAATAAGACTTTTTATTTAAATCATTTTCATGACACTTTAAAAAAATATATATTTGTTTATTTGACAGACAGAGATCACAAGTAGGCAGAGCAGTGGGCAGAGATAGAGGGGGAAGTAGGCTCCCTACTGAGCAGAGAGCCAAATGTGGAGCTCGATCCCAGGACCCTGAGATCATGACCTGAGCCAAAGGCAGAGGCTTAACCCACTGAGCCACCCAGGCGCCCCCATTTTCATGACACTTTTTTAGATATCTTTTTAGTTAAAACTTATTGATCACAGGAAGGTGTACAAAAGTGAAGATTTCTCCACCTAGATAGACAACATTCACATGTACAATAACATCTAACTGCACACTGGTTTTGTACCAAGACTGGGATTTGGTACTTGTGTCTTCTGATTCCCAGCCCAGTGCTTTTTGCATTGCATTATGTGACTTTCTAGGACAATATGATGTAAAACTAAGAAAAGGTTCTGAGACAAAGTATGGTAACTGCAAAGGGAGATATGGCAGCATGCAGAGATATGTTCAGAATGTTTGTTCTCTTTATGCTGACTTTACGCCTTAATCTAAGAGCAGCAGCTTGGGTACAGCTGGGAGGCCTAACTCTTTTTGCATATGGTGTCTTCTAGTTTGTACCTGTTCAAACTGGGCCTGGCTCCTCAGATTCAAGACCTATATGGAAAGGTTGACTTCACAGGTAAGGAGTTACAGACTTGGCAGGAAATGCTTGATTTATGTGGAAATAGCCTGGAGAGTCAACAATACCAATCTTAAAGACACAGGGCTTAAAAAAACACTCTGGCAGCAGAGATCAAAGAAGTGTAACTTGCTTCTCCTGGTGCCTTGAGAAGACAAGTAAACTCGGAATTTCAAACTCTGTTCTCTCATTTTAGGAAGTACTACAGTGAGCAAAGCAAGGGGTGACAATTTAGTAATTTAAAAATTTAACTTGTTTACCTTATTCTGTGTGTATTTGCTGTTGTCAGATGCTTGAAGAGATGGGGGCTCGGGGAGAAAAAGAACAGTGGTATTATTGGTTAGGGATAATATAGATTCGAATCCTTTGAACTGGTCATTATTTTGTAGACTTGGGAATTTTAAATTTAATAAAACTTTTATCTGTGACATTTTTCCTTCTGGGGAAGTTGTTCACCAGACCTGGGGCACAGGGCCAAACCGTACAAGTTGTTTTCTTTATCATTTGGCTTCCTGCCTTGGAAGCAGAATGGTCCCATAGCATCTCGTGACTTGGTGTGTAAAGACATCTGGCTGGCTTGTGGGTCACTTGCTCCTAAGCTCCCTTCACAGCTGTTCCTTCCCAAGTTCATTGTAGGAAATGTTGCAAGTAGCAGTTTTGAGCAACTCTTTTCTGTAGGGCAGTTTCTCACGTTATACTGACTTTTGATGCTGTTGATAATGGTGATAATAGTCAACATCTACTGAGTTTATGCCTTGTGCCAGGCACTATGTTCAGTGCTTTCTGTATATCTTCTCATTAAATCCTTCTAACAGTCCTAGGAGGTAGCTGCCACTTTATCCCATTTTGTAGCTGGGAAATCTGTTTCCTTCTCTGAGTTCTGGAAAGGTGCTTAACTTGTTCGCCTGGGTCTTCATCTTTTCCTGTAGAGGAGGAAATCAACAACATGAAGATCGAGCTGGAGAAGTACGGGATCCAGATGCCCGCCTTCAGCAAGATCGGGGGCATCCTGGCTAACGAGCTCTCAGTGGATGAAGCCGCATGTAAGCAGGAAGAAACTCTGTGGGTTCAGATGGGGTTGGTGCTCCCGCCTTCAATTAGGAATACTGTGATGGTCCAGGACGTTAGGAGTTTTGTTAGCAAGCTTAGGTTGGTAGAGGTAGGTCAACCCTGCTGTGGTCTTCTGTGCTACTGTTATTTGGAAGTGAGTGATTTTGATGAAAATGAAAGCATTAGAAAGTGAGTTCTACATTTCACTGTCTCTTTGGGTTTGTTATTTTTGTAATGGTATTTACATGATGATTGAGGGTAAACATTGCCATAATGTCTGCTTACAAGGCTCTTTAACGAATATTTCCCTGTGAGATTCCAAACTCAGCATCCCTGACATGGGATCACAGGGAGAGTTGTGGCTCTGTGCATCTAAGAGGAGAGTAGGCTTACTGGATTTAGGGAGCTACTCCTCCAGCTCCAGTCATCATTTCTCTATCACAGTGAGCCTTTTCCTGCAGTAGGGGGTATGATGTTGTTCTGGGTGTGTCATGTACCTCCCTTACTCTACATAACCCCGGTGTTCTATGTTTTGATCTTTTTTTAATTTTTTAATTCTTTATTTTTTTTAGTGCATGCTGCCGTTATTGCCATTAATGAGGCTGTTGACCGTAGAATTGCAGCCGACACATTTGCAGCTCTGAGAAACCCCAATGCCATGCTTGTAAATCTTGAAGAGCCCTTGGCTTCCACGTACCAGGATGTGCTTTATCGGGCCAAGCAGGAGAAAATGACCAACGCTAAAAATAGGGTAAAAATGGAACATTTCTTCTTTCTAATTGATTTATATTCTTTGTTTGATATGACTCCATTTTTAAAATCAGTGGTCTTGAAACATAATTTAACATGCAGTAAAATTTACTATTTTACATGTGTGGTTCAGTGGGTTTTGACAAACATGTGTGGTTACAAAACCATCAACCCCAAAGTCCTCTGGTCCCTCTTTACAGTCAGCCTCTACTGCCCTCCACTCCCCATCCCTTACCCCAGGCAACCTCCAGTCTGAATCCATCACTTTATTTACCTTTTTAAGGGTTACATATAAATGAAATGGATTTACATAGTATGCAGTCTTTAGGTATTAGATTCCAGTTTGACTTTTATTCTTTAATTTTTTGCAAACCAATGAGAAGTTCTGAGATCTGGTGTTTGGGTGTGCCATTCTGCTCAAGTCTGAGGCAAGGATGCAGGCTGCTGAGCGAGCAGGGTTCACCAGGGCTTCCTGCTCCTGCCCAGCTCTGGAAGCTTCCTTGGGCTTGTTGTCAACAAGTGGCTCTGCTTTTTATGTTTTTAGTTAAGAGCTGTGTAGCATTCCACTGTGTGCTCCATTAAGGATTTTAAGCCACACCCTTACTCTTTGTTCTCTCCTGGCTAGGGGAGCAGTATAAGAGTGTTTCTGAGGTCTTTTTAGAGACCTGAACTGATTTATTGCACTTTTTACTCACTTTCAGACAGAAAACTCTGAGAGAGAAAGGGATGTTTATGAGGAGCTGCTCACTCAAGCTGAAATTCAAGGCAATATAAACAAAGTCAACAGTAAGTATGTCCCTGAGTTGGGTACCTGCAGGGATGCTACAGAAAAATGTGAGTGTTGATCTGTTCTTGGACTGATGACATGGCTTATTTACTTTATTTTTATTTTTATTTTTTTAAGACTTTACTCATTTATTTGTCAGGTTGAGAGCGAGCGAGCGAGAAGGTGAGCGAGCTCAAGCGGTGGGGGCGGGAAGCAGAGGGAGAAGCAGGGACCAATGCGGGACTCAGTCCCAGGACCCTGGGATCATGGCCTGAATCAAAGGCAGATGCTTAACTGACTGAGCCACCTAGGCGTCCCTAAGTTTATTTTTAGACATTAGTGGATTTGTTTAGGAAATACTGCTTCTACCTTTTTTTGTGTACGTGTCTTCTGTTTCAGCTGCCGTCTTCCTCAGGCAGGCCCACCCTCTATCTGCTATAGCTTCTAGACTCCTCTTGTTGGCTAATTTTACTCTTTTACCTTGTATTAACACACTTAAAAAAATCTAAATAGAGATTTTATTTTTCCTTACTTATTTTTTTAAGTAGGCGCCATGCCTAATGTGGAGCCCAGCATGGGGCTTGAACTCATGACCCTGAGATCAAGACCTGAGCTGAGATCAAGAGTCAGATGCCTAAATGACTGAGTGCCCAGGTGTCCCAATTTTTCCTATTTTTACTTTTAAAAAATATTTTATTTATTTATTTAGAGAGAGAGCAGGGAGAGGGACAGAGAGGGAGAGAGAGATCTCAAGCAGACTCCATGCTGTGAGTGGAGCCCAATGCGGGGTTCAGTCTCACAACCCTGAGATCAGGACCTGCGCCAAAACCAAGAGTCAGAGGCTGAGACGACATCAGGCAGCAGGAGATCAGCTAGATAGCCTATCAAACCATTTCGAACACCTACGAATCCAACAGGAGATTGAAGAGAAGAAAAACAACAATTCTAAAAACAGAAAATCGACCACTTTCTAAAAGTTAGGACCAGCGGAAAAGTGAATCCACGCGACGGGAAGATAGACCCCAGGGGGAGGGGCCAGCTCCAGGCAAGCGAGGGAGCACAAAATCAGGACTTTTAAAAGTCTGCTCCATGGAGGGACATCGCTCCAGAGGCTAAACTGGGGTGAAGACCTCGTGGGGACAGCGTGGACTTAGGTCCCGTGGGGTCACAGAAGGATCAGGGGTGTCTGAGTGTCGCAGAGCTCACAGATATTAGAGCGGGGAAGCCGGCTGCGGAGACAGAGCCGAGGAGTGAGCTCTCAACTCGGGGTTTCCTAGAGCCATGGTCTGTGACACGGACCGGTGCCCTGTGGCAGGGGCCGGTGCTCTGTGCGAGGGGTCCCCACAAGATCTGGGGAGACTCCGACCTGGGAGAGCTCAGGGATCTACAGGGTTCGGAGACTCCAGGTGGGACTCTGTGCCAGAGACAGAGATGCTTGGTCACAGGCTGGGTGAGCTCGGAGCACAGCCAGAAGCCAGTGGGACGGGACTGGTTTCGCACGCACGTAGGCGGGGGAGACGGGAGTGATTAAACGCTTTTCTCTGAAGGCGCACTGAAGACTGGGGCCCCGAGCTCTCGGCTCCTCTGAACCAGAGATTGGGAGGCCGCCATTGTCATTCCCGTCCTCCGGAACTCTACGGAAAGCGGAAAGCGTTCAGGGAACAAAAGCTCCCGAAAGCAAACCTGAGAGGATTACTCAACCCGGCCCCTGGTAAGGGCTGTGCAATTCCGCCTGGGGCAAAGACACTTGAGAATCTCTACAACAGGCCCCTCCCCCAGAAGCTCAACAAGAAATCCAGCCAAGACCAAGTTCACTTAACAAGGAGAACAGCAGATTCTTATCTGGACAAAATGACGAGGCGGAAAAACTCACCACCAAAAAAAGAACAGGAGGCAGTACCGAAGGCTAGGGACCTAATCAATACAGACATTGGTAATATGTCAGATCTGGAATTCAGGACGACAGTTCTCAAGGTTCTAGCCGGGCTCGAAAAAGGCATGAAAGATATTAGAGAAACCCTGTCGGGAGAAATAAAAGCCCTTTCTGGAGAAATAAAAGAACTAAAATCTAATCAAGTTGAAATAAAAAAAGCTATTAATGAGGTGGAATCAAAATTAAGAGTCAGAGGCCTGATGAACTGTGTCACCCAGGCACCCGTATTTTTCCTGTTTTTTTGAAAGTAATATTATAATTTCATTTTTATTCAAAGAGTAATACAAGTTATCCAGATGTAAACCAAAACCACAAAAAAAAATTAGACTTCCATGCCCTAGAAATAACCAGTATTGATTTTTTTTTAAATTTATTTGAGAGAGAGAATGCACATGCAAAAGTAGTGGGGAGGGGCAGAGGGAGAGGAAGAAGCCAGCTCCCCACTGAGCAGGGAGCCCTACTGAGCCACTTGGATGCCCCACTACTATTGATATTTTTATGGATATCTTTAAAAATATATTTAAACAAAAATGAAATTATACCATTCTTATTGATTTTTCTATATATGTGTTACATACTTTTGAGGAATTTGTCTTAAAAGTGTCATTTTGGTTTTGTCATTCTTTCTCTATAGAACCTGTGTTGATTGGTCCTCACTACTTGCCGGGCAAAAAGCAGATCCCTAGCCTGGCGGAGTTTTTAATGTGGTATTTTATGCATACAACTCTCTGTATAAACTCATTTGCCTAATTGTGTCCCATATTCATTCTGTTCCTTTCTTGACTCATGAAAGAGTCTCGCTCTGGAGTGACTTGGACTTGGGACTTGCTCTCTGGGCTTCTTACTAATAGCTGTGTGACATGGGACCCCTGTGGCACAGACTTGTTCTGCAGATGGTGAGATAATGCATACAAATTGCCTGGTATTTAGTGAGTACCCATAAACATTGGCATTATCACAGCTTTTGCTGATTGTGTATTCCCACTATAATGCCCTCATGCCTGATCTCTTACCTGACCCAGATTATATCCGGCATTCACGGTCCCCCTCACTTCGCACCTGCGCCCGTTCTCGCTCTCTTGTGGCATTTATAGACCAACTACATAATTTTCTATGCAATTATATATTGTCTTATATTGTTTGCCTTTGTTTCTGACATCTCTATAAACTCTTTGAAGTACAGATTACTTAGGAGTCCTGCTTCTTTTGAAATCCCTGTAACTTCTAGTGTAATGGTTAGACTCACCAGAAGAATTAAAAAGCTTATTTGATTTCAACCAGACTTGACCTTGTTTTGCTCAAGAAAATAGTAACAATAGTAATGGTAATCTGTGTCCTCTGTGTCCACTGGGAGGCACTAATTTCTCCCTTGAACCAATAATCTGAATAACTAGAGAGAACTCTACAAGATTTTACCAGCTCTGTATGACCGGGGGCTTTAAATCCTGACCAGGAATCTTTGTGTTCTGTTCTATCCTGATTCATTTAAGATAATGGTTTTCTGAATAGAGTAACAGTTGCTCCATTCACATGTGGGTGATGTGTTGTGCTGTATCTGTATGAATCCTAAGCAGCGAATACAAACCAGAGTGTCCTTTTATCCTTAGTTGTCTCTGTGAGAAGAAAGTCTAGCATGTTTCTTGCTGCGTACTCTGCATAAAACACTCTTTGTTTTAATAAGGCTGTTTTTTTCCTACTATGTTGTTGAGGATTTTATAACTGTTGTAGCTTTACCTGGCTAAGTCAGTGAGAGTCGGTTATAAATCTCTGGGGGAAGAGCTGTAGCCATATGTTTTTATTTTTTTAAAGATTTTATTTATTTATTTGACAGGCAGAGATCACAAGCAGGCAGAGAGAGAGGGAGGAAGCAGGCTCCCTGCTGAGCAGAGAGCCCAATGCGGGGCTCGATCTCAGGACTCTGAGATCGTGACCTGAGCGGAAGGCAGAGGCCTAACCCACTGAGCCACCCAGCACCCCTGTAGCTGTATGTTTTTAAAGTGTTCCTTTCACGGGTGCTGGGGTGGCTCAGTGGGTTAAGTGCCCGACAAGGTTTCATCTCAGGTCATGATCTCATGGCTGTGAGATCTCAGGGCTGTGAGATGGACCCTTGTGTTGTGCTTGAGATTCTTTTCCTCTCCCTCTGCCCTTCCCCCTCCACTGCCTCTCTGAAATAAATAAATACTTCTTAAAAAATTTTCCTCAAGTAGCTCTCAGTGTAGCAGGGAAGATAGACATGCACGTGAGTAATTTCAGGGCAACTTGCTTAGAACAAGGTATCAAAGGTGTATGAGGTGCAGTCATAGAAAAATAAAGGAATAATGACTTCTCCTTGGAGGTTTGTGTAAGAACCTTCCCTGGAGAGATGAAGTGAGGATAAGGCAGGATTCCCCAGAAAGGGACAATCTTTTTCTAACTGGAGAGCAAGTCTGGAGCAAGAGAAAGTTGTGTGCTAGAAAGATAGGGGAACTTTAGGTCCCAGGAACTATCTTAATATAAATACAGATAAGATTCTTTCCCTGAGGGTATGAGACCAGCACTGAAGCCACTGCCCCAGGAGAAAGCTGCAGGCCAAGTAGTCAAAAATGAGAATAAGTTTTTATTTTTTTGTAGAACAAGGAAAATTAGAACTTAGTGGAAGAAAGTATTTAAATAATGTTCTGAACTTCATCATCTTTATAGTATGAATGTTAGTAAATGCTTATTTAAATTTATTTATGTAGTAAGAATGCTTCTAGTAAAAGCATAATCAGCCAGATGCTTTTGTAGGTGGATAATCTCAGATTCTACATCGCATACCTAGAGAAAGCCTGTTTGTTTACCTGTGTTGGTTTGATCTTCTGTCCCCACTCCTGTAAATGCTCTACCAGGACGGACATCATTTGTTCTGTTCACAGCTGTGTTTGCGGCACAAAGCAGGTGTTGGGTAAATGCTGTTGGGGGAGTGTGGGCAGATCGTTGGCTAAGGGTCACAGGGACCTGCAGCCGGGACTCCAGGAGCCAGCGCCTTGGTGTGGTGATGAGTTAGCTGAGCTGCAGGTGTGATCACTGGGAAGAAGTGAAGAGTCCCGTAGGCATCTACAGAGATTTAAACATTTTTAAATTAAATTTTTTTCCCTTCTAACACCTTATATTAATTTTCTTATTGTTTTTTGTGTTTTTTTTACTAACGTTAAAACATTTAAAAATTTTAAGTGCTGCTATCCTCCAAGTATTTTGATTTTTAGTATATTATTATTGATTTGTTTTGCTACTTTGGAGATAAAATCAGATCCTTGGGTGGAGCATGGAGGGAGAACTCTGTTTTCTTCTAAAAATAGGGAAACTGAAAATAATACAATAATGATCACTTCCCAGTGGCTGTTATTTTTGAAGTCAGAAAATACCTTACTCTGACTGCCAACCTAAGACCTTGTTGATTTTACAATATACAAAGTGCTTTCATGTATGTGATTTCGTTTCATCTTAACAACAACTCAGTGAGGAATGTGTCTTTATTGTTTTCAGATTAAGGAACACCTAGGTTTTCACTGCCAGATGTTAAAGACCTCTTGGGACCACGATCCTCTCGAAGCAGAGAGTTCAAGAGGGTGTAGATAGCCACTACCATTCCCCGCGGTCAGACCGCCCTTGCTGTCTGGGCACTCACTGTCCTGGTGTGTTCAGGAGGTAGTGGAGTAGTGAAGGGACTCGGACTGGTGCTGTTAAGAAGGAATGAAGGCTCTTTAGTCTGGGTGGAACTGTCAGAGGGAAAGAGGGACTGGATGTATTCAAGCGTCAGCACTAGGGTGAAAGCTTTCAGTTTGTTTTGTTTTGTTTTTAAGGAAAATTGCCCAAAGATGTAGTAAATTGCTGTGGGCGAAACCTTTTCCTGTTCAGTAGCTTCATCTAGATAATAACTTGGTGTTTAGAGGGCATTTAGACATGCATTGGTTTGGATTGGCGCCTCTTCTGTTGCTAGCCCATATTGGTGCCAAGGGGTCTGCATCTGGAAGCTCTTTAGTAGGCCTGAGGCGTGTCCAGGAATCATTAACTGATGAACAGCCTTGCTGGGGACCCCTGGACCTGGTGACTTTAAGGTTCTCTTCCAGTCCCAAGATCTCGTGCTTCCGTGATATTCCACAACAAAGGCCATCTGAACTATATTTCCCTCATCTGAAATTGAGATTGGTTTTGGGGAAGGAAGAGTATTTTAGGCTGTGATGCTCACTTAGTGTTCTCATAAACTGTGGCCTTTTCCCCTCCTCAGCGTCTTCTGCCTTAGCCAACGTGGACCTGGCTTTGGAGCAGGGCGTGGCACTGGCCTTGTTGAAGGCCCTGCAGTCTCCAGCTCTGGGCCTTCGAGGGCTGCAGCAGCAGAATGGGGACTGGTACCTCAAGCAGCTCCTGAGCGACAGAGAGCAGAAGAGACAGGTAAAAGTCGGGCGGGCCGAAGCCACGGGCGTTCACGTACAGCCATGGGAATCGTGTGCTGTCCTTTAAAGATTTTGATGGGGCCTTTTCCCCCTATAGTTAGAGTATAACCTATGGTTTTTAGTATGACTTTTCCCCCCTGCATATAAATGTAGGTTTTAAAACTATCCTCAGGTAAAAAACACATTTTCTTTAGCTCTCTTTCGCTTTTCCAGTTGTAAGCTCTCTTAAACAGGTAGTACCTCCCTCCGAACCTAACCACCCCTTCATTGGAAACATGCTGCTTATCACCCAACTAAAAGCCGTGGGGAAAACCTGAGTCTCTTTTACTTTCTGACTTTGGGGATTTCTACTTAAAAGAAAGCACACGTCACTAGTGCCCTCCGGCCAGCACCGGGAAATGCTTAACGTGCAGGAAGAGTGGACTGTGGAATGGTACTCAGTGGGGTTTGTGGGACGAATGCGAGTGGCTTCCTTTTTTGTCTGAATGAGGACAATCCCGTGTACATTTTGCAGACTCCCGGCATATATCAGCCAGAGTAAGCAGCATTAATGTGCTAATGAGCCTGTAAACCTCTCGTGTCAATATTTTGATGGCTTTCACAGACTTTTTTTTTTTTTTTTTTTAATGTGCTGGTATCTGGAAAGTCACTCTACTAGTCCCATGGTTCTTTGCCCCTGTGACTGCTCTGGAGATACCACCGTAAGGCCTGGAGGCAGAGGCATGAGAATCTTCATGTAAATGTTCTTTGCCTTTCTCAGGGTGGTCAGGCCGATCCCTTGCAGAAGGAGGAGCTCCAGTGTGGCGTGGACGCTGCAAACGGTGCTGCCCAACAGTATCAGAGAAGTACGGGTCCCCTCCCTGAGATCCCGAGTGGAGCTTAGGTCCCTGGGCTGTCTGAGGTCAGCTCCCGTCACTCCAAGCCTGCCAGCTGTAATCGGGTCCCAGGCGCCTCTGGCAGGAGGGCTCCTCTGGTTCTCGGAGTAGAACCGGAGTCCGTGTGGGCTCACTTTGGCCAGCAAGCCCTTGAGCGTTGGAGGAGGCAAGACTTCAGGGCTTGGTGGGTACTTTCTGGACAGTGAAAGAGAGAGAAGGACGTTTCCAACGTGGACAAAGGAAAAGGGAGTATGAGCAGAGATGTGGACGGTGAAGATGTATTGAGGCAACAGTGGTTAGGGAGTATGAGCAGAGATGCGGACGGTGAAGATGTATTGAGGCAACAGTGGTTAGAATAAGATCTTTGTAGACACCTGGGCCCAAGCTGTGTAAGACAAAGGCTTAGAAAGATTGTGGAAACCTTTGGATGGCAGCTGGAGAAGCTGGTACTTGAGTCGCCAGGCTGCCCGGGATGGAAGAGATGTTTTAGAAAGAGTTACAGGACGAATTGGAGCGGAAACAGGTTTATTAGGACGTAGTTGGCATAGCGGACGGTTGCCCTGCACACAAAGGGGGAGGCTGTTTTTTTTAAAGATGAAAGTTCTACTTCAGACATCACAGCTAGACATAGGTGCCTGGGTGGCTCAGTGGGTTAGACCTCTGCCTTCGCCTCAGGTTATGATCCCAGAGTCCCCATCCCAGAGCCCCACATCGGGCTCTCTGCTCAGCAGGGAGCCTGCTTCCCCCTCTCTCTCTTCCTGTCTCTCTGCCTACTTGTGATCTCTCTCTGTCAAATAAATAAATAAAATCTTTAAAAAGAATCACAGCTAATAGTTTATCTGCAGAATGTAACTTTGTCCTGTGAAAACTGCATCGCCTTCCCCTCGGGGCTTCCCAAGCCAGCTGCATTTCTGGCCCGTTCTCTGCGCAGGGCTGGCAGCCGTGGCAGCCATCAACACTGCCATCCAGAAGGGTGTTGCTGAGAAGACTGTTCTGGAGCTCACAAATCCCGAGGCCCAGCTGCCCCAGGTGTACCCCTTTGCTGCTGATCTGTATCAGAAAGAGCTGGCTACCCTGCAGCAACAGAGTCCTGAAGTAAGTCAGCCCTGCCTGTCTGTCGTTGAGCAGAGTGGAGTGGAAGTGACCTTAATCCCCACTTTTCAGTGTACTTGGCAGAGCTTTTTTTTATTTAACCAGAAACTTAGACTTCTTACAGCTTAATTGAATTTCTGACCTCCCTCTGTATCCAAGACTGTCTGTCCTCACCCTTTCCCTCTCTTCCTCTCTGTACAGCATAGCCTCACCCACCCCGAGCTCTCTGTCGCCGTGGAGATGCTGTCCTCCGTGGCCCTAATCAACAGGGCGCTGGAGTCGGGGGACATGAACACAGTGTGGAAACAGCTGAGCAGTTCTGTGACAGGCCTTACCAATATCGAAGAAGAAAACTGTCAGAGGTGGGTGCCCAGGGTGGTAGATGGGATCCGTGGGATGCTCTTACTCTGTCTGTTGGGGGTCAGCTCTCTCTCTCACAACTTTGGGGTTGCGAGTTTGAGCCCCACATTGTATGTAGAGGTTATTAAACAAACAAACAAAAAGCACAACCTTAAAAGAAAAAGAGCTATCTTTGCATTTTCTCATTTTGCTGAAGGTAACTCCTCAGTCTCAAAGCCGCCCCCCAGGATATGTGAGGCTGTCGGAGTGCCTTAGCTGTCTTTGGTGCTTGCATACTGTGTCTCCGGTCTTCTCTTTCCTGTCGCTCCTAACAATCCTGAAGTCCCTTTTCTTACATTGCGCTTAATTGCCGTTTTTGTTGGGGCGGGGCAGGTATCTCGATGAGCTGATGAAACTGAAAGCGCAGGCACACGCAGAAAACACGGCGTTTATTACATGGAATGACATCCAGGCTTGTGTGGACCATGTGAATCTGGTGGTGCAGGAGGAGCACGAGCGTGAGTTATGGGCCCTCCCATCCCTTCAGAGAATGAACCCGTTCAAGGTGGTGGGGTTCTGTGAGCTGGTTCTAAACGCCACTCCAGCCAAGGTTGCATATTGTTTTCAAAACATCAGGCAACCGCTCCACTTAGGCGTGTGTGTAGCCAGAACTAAAACTCTCGGGAGTGACTTGAGCATGATCTGTTATTTTTTAAATGTTTCATAACAGGTAGTTCTGATGCTCACCCCCCGCCTTAGGTCATCCGGCATGGGTGTAGGGCTCCATCTTCCCTAAGACTCTTCTCATTTCAGGCACCAGCCCGAGCTCTGAGGCGTTCCCAGGTCACCACACTTCTGAGCCACTGGCTGTACACTCAGAGCTTCCCTCCACAACCGCACCTCTGATCCAGTCATGTGCTGGAATGTCTTAGAGAACTCAAGGAAGTGCTGAATTTATGATTATAGCTTTCTAAGTAAGGATACAAATCAGGACTGGCCAAAAGAGGAGGCCAATAGGGTGATCCCAAATATAGTGGGAACCCAAATGCCAAGCTTCTGTGTCCTCAGGCAGCGTCCTCGGGATGTGAATCACAGTTCGGGAAGCTCTCCTGAACGTTGGCCAGGCAGACGTTTTCAAGGATGATTGTGAAGGATCGATTAGTGGCCATGTAGTTAAACTCCATTTCCAGTCCACTGTGCCCCTTCTCTCGAGAGAGGAAGGCTGGGCTGATACCACAATATCAAGGGGCTCAGAGCCCCCGTATTCTGATCACATCAGCCCCCATCCTGAGACTATGAGTGGGAGGAGGGGAGGCCACCTCGTTAGCATAAACTCTGGGGTGGTCCTGGAAGCCGGGGTGAGAATAACATAGATAGTTATAGATAATCCAATCATCGGGAATTTCTTTTTCTTCTTTTAAAGATTTTATTTATTTGAGAGAGAAAGAACCAGAGCCTACGATATGGGGGAGTGGCAGGGAGAGGGAGAAGCAGACTCCCCGCTGAGCAGGGAGTCCAGTGCGGACTCAATCCCAGAATCACAGGAGCATGACCTGAGCTGAAGGCAGTCACCTAACCAACAGAGCCACCCAGGCACCCTCATTTAGGAAATTCTAATGGGGGTTAGTGGCGCCTTCCTAGGAACTGAGGTCAGAGGTCACCTGAGTTTTTACTTTACCACAGAATCTTTACAGAAGTAGCAGAGCTGCCGGAGATACCTGAGGAGTGAACATTTCTAGTTTTAATTTGTTTTCCTGTGAAAAACAGTCCTTTGATTTGGTGAGAAGAGTCTTGCCTTAGGGTGGGGAACCCTTGGGTGGGGTCTGCCGTCCACTTACTCATAGTGGAATTTTGAGGAAGAAATCTCTGAGCCTAGTCTTTTCTTAAAGATGTTGAATCAGGGGACTTTTTATGAGCCCTTGAACGCTAACATTTTGTGAATCAGAAATGGTTTCGATCACACATTGGAATGTGCTTGAAAACTATACTGTTAAAGCCAGTTTCGTCAAAATTCTCTTTCACGTTAGAGCAATTAAAAATAAATCAGAGATTTGAGGTTTCAGTGGGACCACGGATACCAGGGAGTTTATTTTAAATGAAACAAACCAAAAACTTAAAAAAATTTAAATGCTGCTTAATATTACAGGTGGCAAATTGTAATTTGAGTCATGATAGCGCTTGGGGAGATTTCTGATTACTTAGCATGTTTAAAAATTGATGTGTTCATATCATTTCTTAATTAAAAAAATAACCTTTGTCCCTTCATATTTAGGGATTTTAGCCATTGGTTTAATTAATGAAGCCCTGGATGAAGGTGATGCCCAGAAGACTCTGCAGGCCCTGCAGATTCCTGCAGCCAAACTTGAGGGCGTCCTTACAGAGGTGGCCCAGCATTACCAAGACACACTGATCAGAGCCAAGAGAGAGAAAGCCCAGGTGAGTGGAGTGAAGTTGTTCCTTTGTGTTCAGAGAACTTCCTCCCTCCGGGAACCAAGATAAAGTTAGGGATGTTTCCTGGACACCTTTAGATTCAGAGCACTGGAGGGACATGAGATGTGACAGTACATGTTTGGACTTGGGGTGTGTGTGTGTATGTGTGTGGTTCTTTGTTGTTTTTGTTGTAAACACATTCCTATCTCTCTCTCTTTCTCTTTTTTTAAGAGAGGGAAGGGGTGGGGAGAGACAGAGGGAGAGGGAGAAAGAGAATCTTAAACAGGCTTCATGCCCAGTGTGGATCTGGACTTGGAGCTCGACCTCACGACCCTGAGATCATGACCTGAGCTGAAATCAAGAGTCAGACAGATGCTAAACCAATTGAGAGCTCAGGTGCCCCCCTTCTTGTGTCTCATTAAGTAAATTCTGTGTCAAAGTGTAAGATCCAAAAAATGTAAGTTATGTAAGTATGCAGTTGTATAAATTTTCAAAAGTGAGCATACCTGGGAAAAACTTAACAGAACAGTGTGCTGCATCCCATTCTGCCCTCGTCCATCTCCCACTGCCCCACCTGCTGGGAACCATCATCCTGATTTTTAACACCACATTTGATTTTTGGCCTGTTTTTAAACTGTAATTAGAATGGTATGTAAGTACATACATTATGTACTCTTTTGCTTCTGGCTTCTGCTGCCCAAAATAATACTAGTGAAATTCATCTGTGTGGTTGCAAGAAGCAATAGTTTGTTCGTTCTTATTATTGTGTACCATTCCCCTCTGTGGTTATAGATTCTCTTATTGGAAATTTTGAATTGTTTCCCACTTTCTGGCTATTGCAAATGATGCTTCTTTGAATACTTTAGTACATGTCTCTTGGTAAATATATGTATCATTTTTATTAGGGTTACATTTAGTAGTAGAGCTTACGAGCCATGGGGAATGCACATGCATTAATCTTTAGCGGATAATGTCATGTTTTTATGATAACTTTATTGAGATATAATTCACATAGCCTAGATCTCACCATCTCAGAGTGCACAGTTCCATGGTGTTCAGTCGTCACAGAATTGGGCGACCACCGCTGCAATCAATTTTAGAACACTTTTATCACCCCAAAAGGAAGCCTGGCTCTCATAGTCACTTCTCATTTTCCCTCAATCTCTCCAGCTCAGGGCAACCAGCAATCTACTTCTGTCTATGGATTTGCCTATTCTGGACATTTCACGAACAGGAAATCATTAACATGGGGTCCTTTGTGACTGGCTTCTTTCACTTAGCGTGGTCTATCCAAGTTGTAGTGTGTTCTGGAAGTACATCATTTCTTTTTACGGTCAAATTATATTCTGTTGTGGGGCTATAGCACCTTTTATCCATTCATCAGTTGATGGACATGGATTGTTTCTGTTTCATGGCTATTAGGAGCAGTGTTCCTGTGAACATAGAGATTTTTGTAGCAGATTTTAACACAAACATATCATTTTAAAAGTTTGTCTTACCTCTCAGCTAGTTTGTTGAGGAAATGGACAAGATTTATACCTCTTCTTATCATGTTGCTGAGTAGGAAGTTGCTTTGTATGTAGTAGGCCCTCAGATATTAGTTCCATGATTAAGGCATAATTCTGTTTTTCTAATTGTGATTGATCCTTTTAGGTTCTTCCTAACTAATAACAGTTCGTTGTTAGAAGGACGATACCTTTCTTTTCTGACTTAGAGGCTCCCTACAATGAGGTTCTGGTATCAAGCAGAAGAAATAAAAGAAAAAAATTTTTTTTAATTTATGTAATCTCTACACCCAGGGTGGGGCTTAAACTCACAACCCTGAGATCAAGAGTTGCTCTACTGACAGGGCCAGCCAGGTGCCCCTTTAAAAGAAATTCTTAATTTAGGGTGTCAGATTCTTTCTGGGAAGTCAAAGGTAGAAAAACAGACCAGGGCTTCTGTGTTATTGGAGCTTTCCTATACTCACGCCTATGCAGGCTCTATAAGTTTGGGTTGGGATAAAAGAGTGTGGGTAACACTATAATGTTGATAGGTCCCCTTTGATTCCGTTGTCAGGAGAGTAGTTGGCATTACCATGTCCTAATCATATAAATGTAGCAAGTACTAGGTTTCATTTAAGAGGCACATGACTGTGCTGAATGTTGAAACACAGCTCCTGTTGTGTAGTCAGGAAACTTAGAAAAGGGGATCAACTGATTTCATGTACTTGGGTGAGAAGCAGTTGGCTTCTCAGGGAAGGGAACTTGTAGGGAAATTGTAAATGGAGTTCTCTGTCTTGGATATTAATTTGTCTTGGAGTTCTCTGACTTGGCTGATTGTTAAAACACTTGAAAAGTCATTTTTAAAATACAGATTCCTAAGCTTTAACTCTGTTCTTGCTGATTCAGAATCTCTAACTTGCGGCCTGGCTGCAGTAGTTTTGGGAAGGCCAATGGTGGCAGCATTTGTTTTTGCTACCATATAAGTCTGGAAGGAATCTTATATCTGATGGACAGAGGTGTGGGCTGGGGGTGAATAACCTAGATGTGGTTCGCTTAAAAAAGGCAACCTCTGAAAAAGAGAGTTGTTGGAGGGTATAACTTGTACCTGCTCTCACTCATGCTGTAAGCCTGACTGCTCCTTTTGTTTGGGTCCTGGCAGTTCAAGTTCTAGAGGATGTGAGTAGAGTTTGAAGCATTTCCTTTTGCTGGGAAATAACTTTCAGAGCTCATCAAAGGAGAAGGGAAGGGGGCGGGTGGGAGGAAAATTTGCTTCATACTGCCAGGCTTGGCTTTAGTAGACTGCATATTTGGTAGAATTAGCTTTTTTAAAGGCCTCAGCTTAGTAGTTCCTCTAGCCATTTGGGGAGTGGTTTTAAAAATAATCATCTGAGTTCTAAATTTAGCAAGCAAAAGATCTTAATTTAAATTTGGTCTGTAGTTTTCTTTTCTTGTGATATCTTTGTGCCTGGTTTTGGGATCAGGATAATACTGGCCTCATAGACCGAACTGGGAAGCATTACTTCCTCTTGGAGGTTTTAGAAGAGTTTCTAAAGAGTTGGTGTCGACTGTCTTTAAACATTTGGTAGAATTCACCAGTGAAGTCATGTGGACTTGTGTTTTGGGTTTTGTTTTGTTTTGTTTGTAGAATGTGTTTTGATTTTACTAATTTAATGTCTGTGTTTGTTATAGGTCAATTCAGATGTTCTTCAAATGTTCTTTATGCTTCCTACTCTTTCTCATTGCCTTCGGGGAATTCCATTATGCATATATCGGTGTTATCAATGATGTCCACAGGTTTTTGAGGCTTGGTTCATTTTTCCTCATTCTTCTTTCTTACTGTTCCTCAGACTGGAGATTACTGCTCAGACTGTCCAATTTAAATCAACTTATCTTCAAGTTCGCCGATTATTTCTTTGGCATGCTGAAATCCCTCTAGTGAATTTTTCATTGCAGTTATTGTACTTTTTGACTCTAGAATTTCATTTGGTTCTTTTTTTTTTTTTTTTAAAGATTTTATTTATTTATTTGTCAGATAGAGAGAGAGAGCAGGAGCGAGCACAGGCAGACAGAGTGGCAGGCACAGGGAGAAGCAGGCTCACTGCTGAGCAAGGAGCCCGACGTGGGACTCGATCCCAGGACGATGGGATCATGACCTGTGCCGAAGGCAGCCACTTAACCAACTGAGCCACCCAGGTGTCCCTCATTTGATTCTTTTTTAAAAAATTTCTCTCTCTTTATTGTTACTCTTCGGTGAGATATTCTTATTCTTTTAGTTCTTTAGACATGGTTTTCTTTAATTCTTTGAGCATATTTAAAATAGCTGATTTAAGGGACGCCTGGGTGGCTCAGTTGGTTAAGCAGCTGCCTTCGGCTCAGGTCATGATCCCAGCGTCCTGGGATCGAGTCCCACTTCGGGCTCCTTGCTCGGCAGGGAGCCTGCTTCTCCCTCTGCCTTTGCCTGCCACTCTGCCTGTGCTCGCGCTCTCTCTCTCTCTAACAAATAAATAAATAAAATCTTTAAAAAAAAAATAAAATAGCTGATTTAAGTATTTTGTTTCCTTTTTTTCCTGTTTGAACCATGCTTTCCTGTTTCTTTTTTTCGTACTTTGGTAGTTTCATAGAATTGTCTTTTCTTCTTCCTTTTTAAAATTTCAATGCCAGTATAATTAACAAACACTGTTACATTAGTTTCAGGTATAAAAGACAGTGATTCAGCAATTCTGTGCATTACTCAGTGCTCATCATGAGTGATCTTTAATCAGCATCACCTGTTTTGCCCATTCTCCTGCTCACCTCCATTCTGGTAACCATCAGTTCGTTCTCTATAATTGAGAGTCCAGTTTTTTGGTTTGTCTTTCTTTTTCCCTTTGCTCATTTGCTTTGTTTCTTAAGTTCCACACATGAGGAAATCGTATGATATTTGTCTCTGACTGGTTTATTTTACTTAGCATCATACTCTTTAGTCCTGTCTATGTTATTGCAAATGCAAGATTCCTTTTTTATGGCTTCGTAGTATTCCATTTACCTTATCTCCATTACCCATTCATTTGTTGATGGGCACTTGGGCTGCTTCTGTAATTTGGCTATTGTAAAAAATGCTGCAGTAAACATAAGTCTGCATATATCTTTTCACATTAGTGTTTTTGTATTCTTTGGGTAAATACCCTACCGTGGGATTACTGGGTCATGTGGTAGTTCTGGGGTTTTTGTTTGTTTGTTTTTGTTTCTTAATTTTTTTAAAAAAGATTTTATTTATTTATTTGAGAGAGAGAGAGAGATCACAAGTAGGCAGGGAAGCAGGCTCCCTGCTGAGCAGAGAGCCTGCTGCAGGGCTCGATCCAGGACCCTGAGACCATGACCTGAGCCGAAGGCAGAGGCTTAACCCACTGAGCCACCCAGGCGCCCATTTGTTTCTTAATTTTACTAATTTATTTGCGCACGCATGGGGGAGAAAGAGAGAGAGAGAGAGAAAGAGGAAGAAGCAGGCTCCCTGCTGAGCAGGGGGCCCAACATGGGGCTCTGTCCCAGGACCCTGGGATCATGACCTGAGCCCTAAAGCAGATGCTCAATGAACTGAGCCACCCAGGCGCCTGTGGAAGTTCTATTTTTAATCCTTTTTTCTCAAACAAGGGGTCTCACGTGTATATTATTGAACCAACGACTATTGCTGAAGCCAAGTAACAGAAGAATCATTTCCCCAAAAAAACATGTCTATTGTTCAGGTAGTAGTGATGCTGACAGAAGATACAAGCTGGTATCTTAATGCGAAATAAATGTGTGTGCCGTCTCATGTGTAATCCCTCATGAGCCCAGTCTGGTTCTTCAGTTCCTCCCTGGAGTTGTTTTTATTACCAGTTTTCCAGTTTTATTACCAGTTTATTACCTGATTTTATTACCAGTTTTCATCCTTGTCCACTGGGGAATGGAGTGATTCCGCCTTTGTTTCTTGGCCGGGGATTGCTTGATCCTGAAAGTCTTATGAGAAGACGTGGTGAGGAACAGTCAGCTGCACGTACCATGATGGTGGAGAAAAGGAGGGAGCTAGGTTTAGCTTTCTGAGGCATCTCCATACTGTTCTCTGCAGTGGCTATACCGGTTTGCATTCCCAGCAGTGCAGGAGGGTTCCTTTTTCTCCATATCCTTGCCAGCACTGGTTGTTTCTTGTATTTTTGGTTTTAGCCATTCTGACAGGTGTGGGTTGATATCTCATGGTTTTGATTTGCATTTCCCTGATGATTAGTGACATTGACATTCCTGTGTCTGTTAGCCATCTGTGTATCTTTGAAGAAATGTCTTTTCATGTCTTCTGCCCATTTTTAATCAGATTATTTGTTTTTTGGGTGTCGGGTTGTATAAGTTCTTTACATATTTTGGATATTGACCCCTTATTGGAGATGTCATATGCAGATATTTTCTCCCAGTCAGTAGGATGTCTTTTAGTATTGTTGATTGTTTCCTTGCTGTGCGGAAGCTTTTTATTTTGATGTGGTCCCAATACTTTATTTTTACATTTGTTTCCCTTGCCTCAGAAAACATATCTAGAAAAATGTTCCAATGGCCAGTATCAGAAATTACTGCCTGGGTTCCCTTCTAGGATTTTTACAGTTTCAGGCCTCATGTTTAAGTCCTTAATCCATTTTGAGTTTATTTTTTTGCATGATGCAAGAAAGTGGTCCAGTTTTGTTCTTTGGCATGTAGCTATCCAGTTTTCCCAAGACCATTTGTTGAAGAGACTTTTTTTTCCCATTGCATGTTCTTGCTTTCTTTGTTGAAGATTAATTGATCATGTAATCATGGGCTTATTTCTGGGCTATGTATTCTGTTCCACTGATCTACGTGTCTGTTTTTGTGCCAGGACCATGCTGTTTTGATTACAGCAGCTTTGCAATACAACTTGAAATCTGGGATTGTGATACCTACAGTTTTGTTTTTCTTTTTCAAGATTGCTTTGGCCACTCGGTGTCTTTTGTGGTTCCATACAGATTTTAGGATTGTATTCCAAAATGCTTTCAGTATTTTGTTGGGGATTGCATTAAATCTGTAGGTTGCTTTGGGCAATACGGATTTTTTTTTTTTCTTTAAATTTATTTATTCGTCAGAGAGAGAATGAGCACAGTCAGACAGAGTGGCAGGCAGAGGCAGAGGGAGAGGGAGAAGCAGGCTCCCTGCCGAGCAAGGAGCCCGATGTGGGACTCGATCCCAGGACGCTGGGATCATGACTTGAGCCAAAGGCAGCTGCTCAACCAACTGAGCCACCCAGGCGTCCCAGTACGGAGTATTTCTTTCTCCATGAGCAGGGACTGTCTTTGCATTTGTTTGTGTCATCTTCAGTTTCTTCCGTTGCTGTTTATTAGTTTTCAGAATTCAGGTCTTTCCCCTCCTTGGTTAAGATTATTCCCAGATATTTTATTATTTTTGGTGCAATTGTAAATGTGATTATTTTCTTAGTTTCTCTTTCTGCTGCTTCATTATTAACATATAGAAATGCAACAAATTTCTGTATGTTGATCCTGTATCCTACAATGTTACTGAATTCATTTATCAGTTCCAGTAGTGTTTTAGTGGAGTCTTTAGGGTTTTCTATATCATGTCATCTGCAAATAGTGGAAGTTTTACTTCTTCCTTACCAATTTGGGTACGTTCAGTTTCTTGTCTGATTGCTGTGGCTAGGACTTCCAGTTCTATGTTGAATAACAGTGGTGAGAATGGACATCCCTGTCTTATTACTGACCTTAGGGGGAAATTCTCAGTTTTTCACCATTGAGCATGATACTAGCTGTGGGTTCTTTATATAAGGCCTTTATTATGCTGAGGGATATTCCCTCTAAACCTACTTTGTTATGGGTTTTTATCATGAATGGATGTTGGTTTTTGTCAAATCATGCTTTCTTCTTTGCATGTCTTGTAATTTTTTGTTGAAAACTGGACATTTTAATAATCAGGTAACTCTGGAAATACGAGTCTATCCCTTCCTCAGGGTTTATGGTTGTGTTTTTTACTGTTGTTTGGTGACTTTCAGTTCTGTCATGTGTGGCTACTAAAGTCTCTGCCTGATTAGCACAGATCAGCTAATGATGATGCAGAATATTTTAATTTTTTTAAAAAGATTTTATTTATTTATTTGAGAGAGAGTGAGTGAGTGGGTTCGGGGGAAGGGACAGAGGGAGGGGGACAAGTAGACTCTTTGCTGAGTGTGGAGCCCAACACGGGCCTCCGTCCCACGACCCCAAGATCATGACCTGAGCAGAAACCAGGAGTTGGACCTTTAACTGACTGAGCCACCCAGGCACCCCTAAGCAGAATATTTTTAAATGACTAGAATGAGTAAAGCTCCCAGCCTTTGCAGAGGGCCAGTGTGCATGTTGGGGCACACCTTCAGTACTCAGCCAGGCAGTTTACGGTTCTGCCTTAGCCCTCACTTCATGCTTGCACAGAACCTCAAGGTCAGCCAGAGGCGAGCCCCTACAGCCTTACCAGATCTCTTCTGAGCATGCGCACAGCTTGCATGTGCATTCTGGCCTTCTAGATTTCCATCTCAGGAGCATGTCAGAGACTTTCCAAGGCTTTCTGCACGCCTCATTCTCAAACTTTTCTTTTTTTAATCTTTTCAGTTAGCTTATTGTTTGCCTAAATTTTTATCCACTGCTATAGACATCTGTGATATTAAACAAGTGCCTCTTGCTGTTTTTGGTAAATGACCCTGGAGAAAAGGCTGTTGGCACTGGGCAAGCTCTAAGTTCAAATGAAGATAGCCTTGCTGTGGCTTTTTAGGGATCTGCTAACAGGCTGGCTCAGGACAGTTCTCTGGAATGGAAATAGATGAGGCTGTGAAGGACGTGTGTGTGTGTGTGTGTGTGTGTGTGTGTGTGTGTGTGTGTGTGTTTGGTGGGAGACGGGTAGGAGTGGAGCCATTTGAAGTGCCACAAAGCTCACAGTTGTTGAATTGTCCCAATTCAGTATTTTTTCTTGAAGAAACTCTGTTTGCTGCAAGGCTTGGTCAATTTTTCAAGTTTTGAAAAAGATGATTTTTGCCAGGGTTTTATTTCTTTTATGTAGGAGAGAATTTTCAGATGTCCTTACTCTACTATTTTCACTGATGGTCACTTTTCTCTTCATTTAAACTTGGTGTTGTTGGAATACTTGCTACAAGTAAATTACAAGTCATTGGTCAGTAATATCTGAACGCGAAGCCATGGGTATCAGGGATTCTCAAGGAACCCATTTTATAATTACAGATATGAATGACTAGTAAATCTCTTTTCTGTTCCCCCATCCTGTAGTATGTGTGTACACAGACAGACAGACATGCATGTAGCTAAAAATTAGCTGGTGTGCACCTGTGCAACTGTCCCAGTTGTTGGGATATTGAAATATTTTTGTTTGGTACACTGCTTCTATGCCGTAACTAAAGGATTACTATACCTAATCCAGCGGGCCGTACGATTCTGCTGCATTTTGGATGTTCAGTGCTTGTGGTGCATAGTTGATGCACATGTTGTAGAGATTCAGGTTCATGTATGTGTGTGTCTACATGTGTATATGGCATGTGTGGCAGTTTCTATGTGGCATGGTTTGCATGTGTGATGACAGATAAACTCTTACATGTTAGATACATGTGCACACGATACACTGCAGCCTGGATTCTGTTTATCATCACACATGCAAACCATGCTGCATGTAACAGGAGAGACTTCTAAGGACATATTAAGGGGTAAGAAGTGCCCTCTTGAGGTGTGCGAGGCTGTGCTTTACACACACACACACACACACACACGTGCGTACGTGTATGATAGCCACTCTTTGGCCCCTTGTCCCTTTCCTTTTCCCATAATTTGTGGCTTCTCCACCTCTTTTACTCAGAAATTGCCCACTTTTTTGGCTCTTCACCTCTCCTGAAATGGAGCCAGTTGGCTCAGTGTTAGCGTTGTTAGGGGCAGTGTTTCAGCATATTGTATGTAGCATTTTCACTTTAAATCTTTTTTATCTCCGTAATCTCCACAACACCTAGCCCAGAGTTTGTAACTCTCTGCTCAATGATTTGTGTTCATCTTGGGTGATCTCTGTGGAGCGTGCAGGGGGATCTGGGGCTTTTGTCATCTTACTGGATCTGATCGGAGCTGAGAGAATCTGTTCTTTCCTTGCCCTGGCATGAGGTGATGCATGTCTCCTCTCTTTCCCAGTATTGCTGTATCATTTTTTTCCCGGACACACCTGTGACACCCATCTGTTCTCTTGCCTTCCATTCTGTGGCTCTGCGCCCTGTTTCTTAGGGGAGGATGCACGGGCACGCATTCATGGCTCTGCTCTAGTCCGCCTGGGGCAGAGAGAAGGCACGATCTGGGTGGGTGGAATTCCTAGTAGGCTATGCCTTCCTGGGCCAAACCTCCTGGCTCTGCGTATAGCAGATTCTGCTCAGAGGTATCTGTCTGATGGGTAATTAACTTAAAAGCGAACCCCAAAGAGCCTGGTCCTGTGGAAATACTTCTGTTTTTATGTGAGAGGACTTTCAGGCTTCCTTTGTTGGAGCCTGCGCCTCCAGCCCTCTAGCTGAGGATCTCTCCGTTCACACTGTCCCAGACGTGTGGCTCCCTCATCCTCCTGCGTCACCCTGAAACTCTCGCTTAGCATTTCTGGTATTTGTTCGTGTGATTTTAGGGGGATCGTGTGTGGCCATTTTCTGTTTGCAGTAACGACAGGGATGAGCGGTGGGAGCGTGCGAGCTTCTGCAGCTCTGTGGTGATTTGTTCCCCATCACTTTCTTAAAATTGGGGCAGTGCCCCCTTGGGATTCTAAGCCCAGCACTTACCATAGTTTGCTTAAATGATCTTTCTTTGCAAATTGCATTTCAAAGGAATAAATCACAGCTTTCAATGTCAGTGGCCTGCCTTTGGCTTTATCCTGTCACCAGTGTGCTTTATAAATGTCAGGAGTTGGGGATGGCTTGGCTCTGCCGAGTGAAACATTGTGTCTCCCTCCACAGTAATGTGTGGGGGGCGGGGGGATGAGGCCTTCTCTGAGCTTTGGGGACTTCGGCTAGTGGGCCTCCTGCAGGCGGTGAAAAGTTCCACTTGGCCTCGGAGCCCAGACCCTGCTTCATCTGGCAACATCACTGTGGTTCCTGCCCCCGCCCCGACCACCATTTTCTCACTGGCAGATTGCATTTACACCAGTCAGAATGGATTTTTGATCTGCCATTTACCCCAGTGGCTATTAGCTCGAGCCTGAGAAGCCGTTAATTTTGTTGGCTCTCCCAGGATCATCTCAAACATGACGCTGTCAGCCTGGCTGTGTGAAAACCTGAGGTTCCTCACCTCTTGTGGAGAAGACTCCTGTCTTCATCTACCGAATTGGAAACATGAGCGGACAGACGACCCTGTTGGAGACAGTTGAAACTTCTATAACCTCAGTACAACCCCTGAGAGCTAAGTCGGTGTCAGAGGTTTCCATCTCTGACTCTCAGGCTGAGACTAGGCAGACGGCAGGGTATGGACTGTGTTGCCCGTGCCCCCAGAGCACAGAGTCCCAGTGCTGCTCCCGAAGCCACTTGCCCAAATCAGAGAGTGGTAGCCAGATCCGTGGACACTGGAAGATACTAGAGAAGGCTATTTCTGGCAGTCCGGTTCTACTTAAAATGCCTTTCAGAGGGCACCTGGGTGGTTCAGTGGGTTAAGCCTCTGCCTTCGGCTAAGGTCATGATCTCAGGGTCCTGGGATTGAGCCCCACATTGGGCTCTCTGCTCAGTGGCGAGCCTGCTTCCCTCTCTCTCTTTGCCTGCCTCTCTGCCTACTTGTGATCTCTCTCTGTGTCAAATAAATAAATAAAATCTTAAAAAAAAATGCCTTTCAGAGAAAATGATTGCCAGTAACCTACTGAAAAAAAATAATTGGGGGCACCTTGGTGGTTCAGTCAGTTAAGCATCTGACTCTTGATTTTGGCTCAGGTCACGATTTCGGGGTGGTGAGATCAAGCCCCGTGTCGGGCTCTGTGCTAAGTGAGGAGCCTGCTTTAGATTCTCTCTCTCCTTCTCCCCTTCGACCCTACCCCCGCCAACTCATGTGCTCTCTCTCTCGAAAAGAAAAGAAAAGAAAAGAAAAAAGCCCAAGACATATTTAGAAAGAGGGAAGTAAGCCAACACTGCTATTTCATTTGTGTCCCCAGTATTCAGCTCACACCACACTATGGACCTATGAGACTTTTGTTGGCCATGCCAAGGAAGCTGATCCCCATTTGTTATGTTTCTGTGTGAAAATGTGTTTTTAAGTTTCCCACAACTGATTTAACATTCAAGTTTTAGAATCTAAAGGAGGGGGGTATGTTAGATTGCCTGTAATGGCTCCTGGCTTTACCTGTGTTAAAGTCTGATGCTTTTGAAACAGTAGTCATAGAGAATCTCAGTATTGTTGCCCAAGGGGGCTTTTTAAAAAGTACATGTTCATATTCATAGGGTGGGCCTTGTCACAGTAATAAAGTCCCTTGGCTGCTTGCCAGTTGGTCCTTCTGCCACTTCTGGCTCGTCTTGACCTCCCGAACCACTGGCCTTCATCTTCCAGCACGTGCCAGCTGCATCTGAGGCGCGTCTCTTGTACCTTCTACCGGGGTGTTGATGCCCAGCCTCTTCCACTTGACTATTTGACGTGTCTGGTGTGTTTGAAGCTCCTTCTTCATATGATTGAGTCCCCAAAACCCCCTTGATGTCTTGTACCCTGATTCCTTACCTTTGATGTTGTTTTGCTTTCTCGTGGTGCGTAGGAAACCCAGGACGAGTCAGCTGTGTTGTGGTTGGATGAAATTCAAGGTGGGATCTGGCAGTCCAACAAAGACACCCAGGAAGCACAGAGGTGTACGTATCCGTGGTTTATTTCTGTTTCCGTGGTGAGTGGGGGTGACGCCGTGCTCCTGCTTCAGTGTTCAGCTTGGTAGAGAGATGGGGTGTGGGCAAGGGCAGTTTGCCAGGAGGCAGACAGTGGGTGAAGTAGTGTGTGGCTTTAGACACTTTCTAAACTGTTCTGGTGACAATTCTCTTCCGGGCTAGTTGCCCTAGGAATCTATGCCATTAATGAGGCAGTGGACGGTGGTGATGTTGGCAAGACTCTGAGTGCCCTTCGTTCCCCCGATGTCGGCTTGTATGGAGTCATCCCCGAATGTGGTGAGACTTACCAGAGTGACCTTGCTGAGGCCAAGAAGAAGAAACTGGCAGCAGGTGAGTTTTGGGGTTATAAATATGTGCCCTGAAAGGAAAAGCTTGACTCTGGGGTGGTGGAGGCAGCTGTAGGGAAATATACTTTAGTGTAGAGGCACAGTATTTAGGCTTATTTTAGAGCTCCTAAAGAGATAATATCCCTACTTAAAAAAAATATATATTCTCACCTCCCCACCCCCCTTGAGGGCAGCTGTGTTAAAAAGGTCAGTTTTCTGAAAAAGCAAGAAGGATCCAAGTATTTGACAATTTATCTTTAATAGGGCAACATTTCATAGGGCAGTCAGGGTTCTGATCACCGAAGTCTATAAAGAGTTACAGTCGTTTAACTGCAGAAAGAGGGGAATAAAGATAAGATTTTTCATCCTGTTGCATGGCCTTTTTGTTTATTAACTGGAGAGCCTGAATGGTTGCAGATCTTTTTATCAGAATGGTTTTCTGACATGGAAGGTCTTAGATGCTGATTTGGAAGGAACAAAGTCAAAGTCAGGTCCACAGTTGGACATCATATTCTCTTTTTATAACAAAAACAAGTGAGCTAAATGAGACACGACAAACTGTGATTTTAGAGGGACTTAGGATGCCCCTTACTCCTACGGATGCAAGGTACAAGGTTTGGAATGGTTCTGTTTAGACTGTTACCCGGGCCAGAATAATCCTGCAGTGTTGGATGCATGAGTGTGGGATGTGGCTCTGGGTCTCCTTTATCCATCCTTTATTTTCTGTCAGGAGATAATAACAGCAAGTGGGTGAAGCACTGGGTGAAAGGTGGATACTATTACTACCACAACCTGGAGACCCAGGAAGGAGGATGGGAGGAACCCCCAGACTTCATGCAGAATTCAATGCAGCTTTCCCGGGAGGAGATCCAGGTAGGTCACATTTCCTCACAAAGAGAAGAAGCTGAGAGAACATATTCTAGAGCCAATACTAGTGAGGAGGACAGGGCCTGTGATTAGAAGCCTGGACTAAAGTTAAGGCTATATAATGAACCGTGTGGGCTAGTTTTTTCCGAGACAACTAAGTACGTAAATTAATAAAGCATCTGAGCTATAGAATGAAGACAGGTAAATCGTGTGCTCACTAAAGAAAACTTGACCAGGAAAAAAGAAAAATGAAAAGTTGCTTGAACTGCTTGTTAAATGCAGGGACTGTTAATCTCTCTGATTTCCTTTCCAGTCTTTTTTGACTTTCCCACAAACTCCAGACCATGCTGTTTCAGAATATAATCGGCACTGTCAAATAAGCTCAGCGTTTTTTAATAGTCACTTTTAAAGTGCTTTCCCCCATCCTCTGTGTGTTTGCTTATGCTGGTCGTTCTTACTGGTTGCTCATGGATTCAGTGGTTACTCCCACTTCCATGAGTGTAGCAGGCTCTTGTCTAAGCAGTGGCGGTGCGGTCGTGGACAACACCAGTCCCCACTGTCATGAGGTGTCCCTTCCCTGCCATCTATATCTGTCAAACTTCTACCTATCTCAGGTGTCACCTCCTCAATGATTTTTTTAAAGTTTATTTACGTAATCTCTATACACCATGTGGGGTTCGAACTCACGACCCCGAGATCAAGAGGCGCACACTCTTCCTACTGAGCTGGCTTCCTCCTCGATGAATCTTTTTAAAATTCCCTTCCTTTCCCCCTCCAACTTCATTTGAAGCCCCCCGCCCAAGAACTTAATAGTAATTCAGAATTAAACCAACTTGGATTTGAATTTTAGTCATGTCTGTACTTGTCTCATGCCCACTTCTGGTTTTCAAAGTGAGCCTCTAACTTTGCGGGGTTTGTGTCCTTGATGAGCTGTTGCGCACTTTTAACATTACTTGGTGCTGGGCTTGTGCGCATTAAACCAGAGTTGTTTAATACACATTAAGAGAGGAAAAGGTATCGAGGGGAGATGTTCAGTGAGCTCCCCTAGGTCATAGTTAGGAGTGTTAATTTCATTTTAGTTCATTTATTTTTTTAAGTGATCTCTACGCCTACCGTGGGGGGGGCTCAAATTCATGACCTTGAGATTAAGAGTCAGGTGCTCTGCGGACTGAGATTCCTAGAGAGAGAGGACAGTACAGTCCATCTGCTTCTGTTGGGCAGCATTTCCCAAATCCTGGGAAGAAAAACTGTGGTGCCCACATGTGCAGAAGGTGAGATAGTCCCCTTATTCAGAACACCTAGTTTCTGTCTTGGGCTTAAAGTTCTCTTCTTACCTTCTTGGTCAGTGTTGCATCTTCTTTGCTGATGGTTTCATGAGGAAACCATGAAATTTCGTGCAGAAATTCAAGGAAAGCCCTCAAACTCTGTGATGGAATGTAAAGATGTGTCAGTCTCTGGGTCCCCGTTCTTCCCGGTGTGGCGGTGAAGACAGCATGGGACTGAGGTCCTGCAGCGTGAGGCAGACAAAAACAGATGCTCGAGAACCAGTGATGTTGAGGGAATGTTGAGGAAGCAGTTAATTTTGTTCTGGAGAAAGATGGCACAGATAATATTTCAGCAGGCGTGGAGAAGGGGAAGGGACTGTGTGGGAAAAGGCCCCAGAGGACCGGGGGAGCATGAGCCATTTACGGGGAGACGAGCAGTCTTGGGCCTGTTAACTGCCATGTGAGGAAAGGCCTCAGTGAGTCTCCAGAGCCTGACATACCCCAGTAAGGAACCAGGCCACCTCTTCTAATAGTGATTTTTGACTTTGAGTCACAGACCCCTTCAATTAGCTCATTAACTTCCACAGAGATGCTACTACTTAATGTTTTGCATATAGACCTGATAGAATTTTAAACAGGGGAGGGATGTTCCTTCACTTTGGTGCAGGTACTAACCTCCTTAAAAAAAACAAAACAAACAAAAAAAAAACAGTGGCCCCCAAGTTGGATTCTCCCACTTTCCACTTCTGCACTTTGAGTCGATCTGGATCTTCACGGAATCCTTAGTCATTTTCTTCTCCAAACCTTACTGTTTATCTCATCTCTGATCTTATTCTCCCAGTTCCTCACCCACCTTGTGCTCCTTCTCTTCTCACAGTTCCAATTATTCTCCTATGTAACCTGGATCTGTGCTTTTCTGAATTGTCTATGTGTGTGTGAGAGTCCACGTCGGGGATCTTGCTAAAGTGGAGACAGATTCTGTGGGTGTGAGATGAGGCCTAAGAATCTGCATTTCTGACTGGCTCCCCCCACTTCCCGATTCTGATGCTGTTGGCTCCAGGGTACATTTCTGAGTAGTAGCCTACATACGTAGGCCTGTTGCTTTCATTGTAGGAGAAAAAAAAAAGGACAAATATTTTTAAAGCCTATGGAATTTTCCTGATTTGGCCTTGCCTACAGTTTTGTCATCTGTTTCTTCTTGCCGAATGCCTTGAAAGTTAGTCTGGCCCCTCACTAATTCATCCCCCTTTACCATTCACATCTTAGCTCACAGCAGTGTGGTTACCCGTCCAGTTTTTACTTTAGTAAAACTCTTGCTTTAGAGCTTACTGATAGCCTTTTAATTGCCAGGTTCACTTAGGAGATCTCCTCCTGTTTGACCTCTCACTGTGTTCTCTTCCTTAAACTTGCAACTCTTTTGGCCTCTTTAGTGCAATTCTCTTCTGGTTTTCCCACTTTCAAGGACTCCTTCTTAGTCTCCCTCGCTGCCGGCCTTCTCTCCCTCCACTGAATCATGACAGGATGCCCCGGCCTCCTTCCCTTCCGCTTGATCATCTCTGGGGCCTCATTCAGGTCCATGGCTCTAGCTCTCTGCTTGGCGCTTGTGAACCCCCAAATCTTGTACCTCTGGGCTTCAGTTCTCCTAACTGCCAGGTCTGCCTTTCCATTTGCAGTCTAGACATCCAGCAGACATCTCAAACACAGTCTCAGAAGAGCAGGCCACAGTAGTATATAAAGGTGTATTTTTTCCTCCCATTAAATAATTCTGGAGTCAGGCAGTCCAGCGAAGGTGTGGTAGCTCCACAGCCTGTCTGTTCCCAGGATCCATCTGTCTGTCTGCTCCGCCATTCTTAGCACATGGTTTTACTCTCAAGCACATGGTTTCTACTCTCACCTTGTCATCCAGAATGTCTTGGAGTACCAGCCATCCAGTTACCAGTTCAGGCAGGAAGTCGGAGGAAGGGAAGGAGAGCAGAGAAGGCAGGATGTCCCCTATCTGTCTCTCTTCGGGAGCTTTCCCAGAGGTCTTCCCAGACAACTGTGTACACCACGTGGGCTGCTTCCATCCCCAGCTCATGGAATCTTCCACCTGCACATGTTGGTGGCCAGAAAACGATACCAGGGCTCTGATACCAAGGAAAAGGGAAATGTGGATATGAGGAGGGTAACCAGATGTTCCCACTGTCCTCGCTGCTGCCACCCCGGCTGAGCCCCGGGTCACCCCTCACTTGGATTACAGTAACAGCGTTCTGATTCATCCACTCGGGCTAACCTGCCAGCTGCTCTGATAACAGTGCTGCTTCTCTAAAAATAAGTCTCCTGGCTCTGTTCCTCTCTTGGAAGGCGTGCTGGTTCTCTGGTGCCTGTGGTCCCAATCCACACACTCTGGGCTACTTTTCAAGCCATTTGCAATCCTGCCATTCCCCTGTGGTGTCCTTCCTCTACTGTGGCATTCTAGGGGCTCCTGGGGCTCGGTACCCAGCCCTGTGCTGTACCTGCCATTCCATTCTCTTGTCAGCAAGCACGCTTCTGGCAGGCAGGGTTGGGTCGGTGAGTGTGTAAAGGTCACGTGTGTGTTTGTAACTTTTTTTTTTTTTGGATGTGAGAACAACTTTGCCCTGAGAAATAGCCCTGACGTCTTCATTCCCACTGCTTCGTTAGAGACGTGGGACAGACTTGGGCATGAGGGTTGGTGTGTGTGCAGTGGAGGAGAGTGGTTAAAGTGTCCGTTCCCCCTGTGTGTGTCCTCCAACGTGACCGTGTGCTTTTCCAGAGCTCCATCTCGGGTGTGACAGCTGCGTATAACCGAGAACAGCTCTGGCTAGCCAACGAAGGCTTGATCACCAGGCTGCAGGCTCGCTGCCGCGGATACTTGGTTCGAAAGGAGTTCCGATCCAGGATGAACTTCCTGAAGAAACAAATCCCCGCCATCACCTGCATTCAGGTACCTCAGAGCTCATTCGGCAGACCGCATCGGGGGGGCTTCGGGAGCAGGGGTAGGAAGCAGGCAGCTCTTAGGATCCAGCGGGAGTGGTTTTTGCCCTCTGACTTCTTCTTGGTCTCTCCCTTCTTCTTGGTCTCTCCCTTTTATGACAAGTACTTCCTCGTTGTTATTGTTGTGATCAGAATGACCGGTGTGGGCTGGATGGTTTTAGAAGTGAGTTGTCCGGCCCAGACGGGCTTCTTCCTAGGTACCTCGTTGTCTTCTAACACTGCTTTGTGTCAGATCTGAATCTTGAGGGAAACAATTGGTCTGACAACAGGGACAGGGTAGTGTGGTGTCATGGGAAGAATTCCAAGTTAGGAATCAAGGCCCCACCCCTGCCAGGTGGTGGTGAGCCCCTCTCAGTTTGCTTCCTCGTTTGTAAGTGGGGATACTAATACTTACCTTCCTCACCTGATTTGTTGTAAGGAGCCAATAAGAGAACCTGTGTGGGTGGCCTTGAAAGGCCTGAAGTGCTGTGCTAACGTAAGGGAAGTGGGAGGTAACTCTGTGCTCCCCTGATGGAGGGACAGCCCATGCCCTCGTTCCCCTGTCACTGCTGGGCATGGTTCTTTGGAAAGCTTCACTGTGAATTGCATTTGGGTAATTGACGAAGATGAGATTTTTTTTTTTAATTTTTTTTAAGATTTTTTTTTTTTTTTTTAAATTTACTTACTTGACAGACAGAGATCACAAGCAGGCAGAGAGGCAGGCAGAGAGAGAAGGGGAAGCAGGCTCCCCATGGAGCAGAAAGCCCGATGCGGGGCTTGATCCCAGGACCCTGAGATCATGACCTGAGCCAAAGGCAGAGGTTTTAACCCACTGAGCCACCCAGGCGCCCCTTAATTTTTTTTAAAGTTTTTATTTATTTATTTGACAGAGATTACAAGTAGGCAGAGAGGTAGGCAGAGAGAGGAGAAAGCAGGCTTCCTGCTGAGCAGGGATCCCGATGCGGGGCTCGATCCCGGGACCCTGAGATCATGACCTGAGCTGAAGGCAGAGGCTTAACCCACTGAGCCACCCAGGTGCCCCATGATTTTTTTTTTAACTCCCTCTGATCCTTGGAAAATAATATGTTTGCTCACATTTGATGATTACAGTCACAGTGGAGAGGATACAAGCAGAAGAAGGCATATCAAGATCGCCTAGCTTACCTGCGTGCCCACAAAGATGAAGTTGTAAAGGTATGGTAGTCTGGCAGCGTTTCTCAGTGCGGGAGGTGAATGTGCTCTGTGTTGAGAAGAAGGACTCTTCTAATTTCCCTTCTCCCTTCTCCATAGATTCAGTCCCTGGCAAGGATGCACCAGGCTAGAAAGCGCTATAGAGATCGCCTGCAGTATTTCCGAGACCATGTAAGTACCCTTGGGGATAAGGACCAGTAGAATTAGTTTTGCTCTATTTTTGGTGAACAGATGAACAAAGGAATTTCTTCTTTGTTCCTTAGATAAATGACATTATCAAAATCCAGGCCTTTATTCGGGCAAACAAAGCTCGTGATGACTACAAGACTCTCAGTGAGTAACTGTGCTCGGCAGACAAGAGTTGAGGCAGTGGTTGAGAGCTACCAGGTTCTGGGTATTCTCCACGGATCTCTTTTCGGGTCCTGAAGGCAAGGCTTGGGGGCTGGGGTGCTGCTTGTGATGTAAATCCCTTTGCTAACCCGTGGCTGGATGTCTTGATGCTTGCCGTCTTAACCTTTGTAATAACGTCGCGATGGCATGACCGAGAAGACTACACTTGCCAGTTGCCTTTGCACATCTCAAAAATAAACAAGTATCTTATGTGTGTGTAGTTATTTTTTCAAGACAATGCTGACGTTTCCCCAAGACTTAGAAATTCTTCTAGTAATTGCATTATGTGTCTGACACACACTTTCTTTCTGTCAGTCAATGCTGAGGATCCTCCAATGATCGTGGTCCGAAAATTTGTCCACCTTCTTGACCAAAGTGACCAAGATTTTCAGGAGGAGCTTGATCTTATGAAGATGCGGGAGGAGGTCATCACCCTCATTCGTTCTAACCAACAGCTGGAGAATGACCTCAATCTCATGGATATCAAAATTGGACTACTCGTGAAAAATAAAATCACACTGCAGGTATGGTCTGGCGCCAGCAAAGGCCTTGGGACCCTTTGTCCTGCTTGGTTCCCCCTGTCTTACCCGTTCTGACTTGCAGGTAGGGTGGAGGCTGGCTTTCTTCTTAGCTGATGCCTTCTTTAAAAATTACGTAAGAGGGGCACCTGGGTGGCTCAGTGGATTAAAGCCTCTGCCTTCGACTCAGGTCATGATCTCAGGGTCCTGGGATCGAGCCCCGCATGCTTCCTCCTCTCTCTCTCTGCTTGCCTCTCTGCCTACTTGTGATCTCTATCTGTCAAATAAATAAAATCTCAAAAAAAAAAAGAGTTAAGCATCTTGAGAAAAATAATTTTTTAAAAATTATTCAAGAAACAAAATAAGTAGCAAAATTTTAAATAGAGGAAAAGATATAAAAATCATCTACCCCCCATAGTCATTTTGTATCTTCCATTTTTGCTTACTGTTAGAGGATAAGATGCTTCACATGTGATCACTAGTCCTAAATACTGTTTTTAATGGCAGCACCTACCTGACATTTTGGTTGTTTTTTTCAAGTTTTTATTACAAATAACATTGCAGTTAATGTCTTAGTGAATACATTGCTTTTGTGGTATTTAAGACTTTGTTGTTTTTTTAAATTTTTATTTATTTATTTGTTAGAGAGAGAGAGAGAGTGAGCACAGGCAGACAGAGAGGCAGGCAGAGGCAGAGGGAGAAGCAGGCTCCCTGCCGAGCAAGGAGCCCGATGTGGGACTCGATCCCAGGACGCTGGGCTCATGACCTGAGCCGAAGGCAGCTGCTTAACCAACTGAGCCACCCAAGCGTCCCAAGACTTTGTTTTTAATATAGATTCCCAGAAGTTCGTTTTCTGAGTCTATGGACATCTTTGTGGTGCAGGTTCTTTTTTTTTTTTTTAAGATAATATTTATTCAGTTAGAGAAGGCACAAGCAGGGGAAGAGGCAGAGGGAGAAGCAGGCTCCCCGCTGAGCTGGGAGCCCCATGCAGGACTCTATCCCAGGACCCTGGGATTGTGCCCTGAGCCGAAGGCAGATGCTTAACCATCTGAGCCACCCAGATGCCCCACTGCAAGTTGTTTTTTTTCTTTTTTATTTATTTGACAGACAGAGATCACAAGTAGGCAGAGAGGCAAGCAGAGAGAGAGAGGAGGAAGCATGCGGGGCTCGATCCCAGGACCCTGAGATCATGACCTGAGCCGAAGGCAGAGGCTTTAACCCACTGAGCCACCCAGGTGCCCCCCACTGCAAGTTCTTAATAGGGAGCTGGAAGTAGGAGATTGATGGGTGTGCTGAAAATAGGCTACAGTGTAGTGATTCTAAAATAGTTAATGGGATCTGCCAGGGTTTTTTGGTGCTCCAAGGCCTTTCCCGCAGTGCTCAGTTTCATCTTTCAAAGCTTTTTGATTTATGTGTATGTTTTCATTTCCAGGATGTGGTTTCCCACAGTAAAAAACTTACCAAGAAGAATAAGGAGCAGTTGTCTGATATGATGACGCTAAATAAGCAGAAGGGAGGGCTCAAGGCTTTGAGCAAGGAGAAGAGAGAGAAGCTGGAGGCTTACCAACACCTGTTTTATTTATTGCAGGTGAGTGGTTCCTGGAGCCGCTCTCCTAAGACGTAGCCTGCTTCCTTTCCCACAAGAAGACTTTAGCTAGCATGCATCTCCGTGAGAGTATTTCTGGCTTCCACTGAGGACTGAGCAAAAAGGGCTGTCTCAGTTTTCTTGATTACTTCCGCACATTCTAATGCTTCAAGTTCAAAAGAATGTGAATACCCGTGCCAGCCTTTATATTACCTAGAAATTACGTATCCCTTGTTTTTATTTCAGACGAACCCCACCTATTTGGCAAAGCTGATTTTTCAGATGCCCCAGAACAAATCCACCAAGTTTATGGACTCTGTAATCTTCACCCTGTACAATTACGCATCCAACCAGCGAGAGGAGTACCTGCTCCTACGGCTCTTCAAGACCGCGCTCCAGGAGGAGATCAAGTACGAGCAGACGGCTGCCAGGCCGGGACCCCGTCTCACCATCACACTCACTCACAGTTTGACATTCAGGCCTGCCCGTCCTCTGCTTGACCTCAGTTAACACTGTGATCTCGGTGAAACACTGACTTGAGAGACACCTTCCCGTTTTCAAATCACAAATACAAAGTGTTGCTGCTCTAAGGAAGTGGTAGAGTAAGAGATTCACATAAGTGACTTTAGGAAGATTCTATATTAAGATAACAATTTTTTAAAAAGCAGATCCAAACATGAAGATGCCGCATTTTTATCTTAGTAAAGGTCGCATTCACGTTCCCGTGATTGAGTTTGCAAACAGCAAGCGTCCTGGGTTCAGGCCAGTGTCAGGGAGTGTTTCTAGAGAAAGAGCACATACCTCCTTCCTTCCAACGGTTTCTCTTTCCAGGGGAGGGAGCCTTTCTTTAAGTAGATGTTCTGTCTTTATGTTGATAGACTCCATGATTCGTTTAAATTGAATTCGTGTCTGGTGTTTTGTAGGTCAAAAGTAGATCAGATTCAAGAGATCGTGACAGGAAATCCTACAGTCATTAAGATGGTTGTGAGTTTCAACCGAGGTGCCCGGGGCCAGAACGCCCTGAGACAAATCCTGGCCCCCGTCGTGAAGGAGATCATGGATGACAAGTCTCTCAACATCAAAACTGACCCTGTGGATATATACAAGTCTTGGGTTAATCAGATGGAGTCTCAGACGGGAGAGGCAAGGTAAGGCAACTGCAACACCTTTTCCTTTGGTATTTTCGTTATTTTCTTTTTTAAGCATTTCACCTTTGATTTATAAAGTAATAATTGTTCAAATAGTTTTTCCTTAGAAACCTGCTCTTTACATTGTTGACCTGGTGATTTATCCCTGCATGATTTATTTATTATCCACGAATATTTATTGAGTGCTCGCCATGTGCCAGGCTCTGTGTAGGGCATACGTACAGTATGAACGAAACAGACAAGCCCTCTGCCCTCTGTTCGTGGTTTCTTGCATGGGAGAGACAGGCACCTAAACATGAAATGACAGATTGAGAGTTTTATGAAGTCTTGCCTTGGAAACTCTAACGGGGAGTACAAGAGGGAAGTAACTTAGGTCGAGTGGTTAGGGAACATGTCTCTGAGAAGGTGGAATTTCATATCCCTGAGGCCTGAAGGTTAAGATGGGGCCAGTCTTGCTGGCTCTCAGCCAGGTGCAAGCGCTTTACGTCTGAGTGCTCTGAGATGGAAGGAGCTTGGGGGTCCCGGACCTGATGGGACACTGGCATCCCTGGAGATGCAGTTGGACGGGAAGACTTAGGTGTGTGAGATCAGCGTGTTTCATTAAAGGGGAGGGGATGGTGTGGGGCGGCCCTGGAACCCTGGGGGCAGGTTGGACTAACACAACTCAGGATTTTTGGGCCAGGGCAGCCGTTTAACCACCAGCATGAACGCATCTAGAGAAAGATGAGTCAGTAGAGTGTGAGATGCTGGGAAATTACAGTTCTGAGAGCCAGCATGTGTCTGGTTTTCTCCAGCTTGAGTGGGAACGGAGAGGCTAAGCAGCTTGGTGCAGGTGGTTTTTGGTTTTTCCTGGCAGTTGTGGAGCAGGTTGAGGTCAAGGTTGTGCGTGAAGTTCTCTGGAGCTGAGCAGGGGTGGCTCTCTGTGTCTTCGCTACTTAGAGTGTCCTCTGTGGGCCAGTAGCTGAAAATCCTGTGTCCCTCAGCACACGTGGAGTTCAGCTGGTGTTTTTCACAGCCGCGCTTTCTCAGGGAAGGAAGCAGGGTGCTGACTACATCCTGGCTTGGGCTCCTTCCCGTCCCGGATGGAGTCGTGGACTAGCACCAGCTCCCGCTCTGAGCACTGCTGCCCAGTGTCGTGCTCTCCAGGTGCCTGGCCTCCAGGCAAAGGGGAAGGTGCACTCTGGATCGAGGACTGCCACTATGCTGACTCTGAGAAAGGCTTCATCCCTTTGGGATCACTGGACACCTGATCTGTTCTCAGTAACTGTGAGTCTGTCACCAGGAAGCGGGTCATTGCTGGGTGTGGTGGAAAGTGCATTTGTGTTTTGCCCTGTAACCTGAGGCGCAGGTCTGGGACTGTGGTTGACCAATGCTGTGCTGGACTGGGAAGTTTAGTCTGTGACCCAGGGCGTCCCTGCCCAACAGGGCACTGGCTCAGGGGTGCGGAGTTACCCCTTCTCATGGTCCACAAGTCAGGCCATTTCAGATCAAAGTTCTGGTAGGCACGCAAGGGTTGTTTCCCCCACCCTGTCCCTGTGAGCACCTGTCACAAACTGGTGTCTTACTTTGTTATATTTTTCATAAAATGGAAATTGATTTCAACACATTTTTTGCCAGTGATACCTGGGAGGTGTAACAGTGCAGTGGGAGCCCATCCTGTAGGCATCGCGGATCACTGAGCTTCAGATGCTAGACACAGACTGGGACCTGGTCCCCTCTTGGGAACATTCGCCTCTAAAATCTGAGAAATGTAACGTTCTGTTCTCTGACTTCATTCATTGTGCTGAGCACTTTCATTCCCTTTGCTCATGACTATTTTTTATCAAATGTCGGTTACACATAAAGTTATACATTTTGTTGATATGAAAGGTACAGAACGCATAACTTACAAATAATAAAATATATGCTACTCTTATAAATTCCACATAGCCAGTTGTTTCAAGCAGAACGCTTTTACTGACGGTTGCTGAAGTCTGGTATTGGTAGCCTGCTTAGTTGTAATCCAGACATAACTGACAAATGGCGTTGTATCCCTGTCTGCTCTGCTTGTATCTGTTTGCTCCTGTGACAAATCGCTACAAACTTGGTGGCTTACGCCAACAGGAATTTACTCTCTCCTAGTTATGGAAAGCAGAAATCCGAAATCAGTAACAACGGGATGAAAGCAAGCAAGGTGTCGGCAGGGCCGGGCTCCCCCGGAGGCTCTCATGGGAAATCCGTTCCTCGCCTCTTCAGTTTCTGGGCGCTGTTGGCATCCTTGATTCATGGCTGGATCACGTCGCCCTCTCCTCCCTGTCTGTCAAATCTCCCCCTGCCTCTGTCTTGTTAGGACACTTATAATTGGATTTAGACCATCCAGCAATCCAGGATAATCGTTACTCCTTTTTGACCTCATTGTCCATACCAGAACCTTGATCCCAGCATTTCGTTCTTGTCCTTCAGCCCCTCTTGTCCTTCCCGGTTAAGCCTAGCATGTCTACTGTTTTCCTGCCAGTTTCTTTAGACTCTCTCTGAGGGATCTTATCAGCTCCTCAGGATTCAGTTCCTGTATATAACTGTCACTTCCCTCACCAGTACCCAGAGGGTCATCATGTCCCACAGATTGTGTCCCCTTAGCACCTTAGATATGTCCCCTTGGACCCCACTGCTGCATCCATGCTCATGCCCTCATCATTTCTTAATCAGGCTGTGGCACTAACCCATCTTTTTCATTGGGGACTGTCCGTCTTTAACGCATTCTTCATGGGGAGCCACAGAAATCTTCCTCCGGCTCACGTCTCCTGTCCTCCGGTGGCTCTCCCTGGCTTCCAGGAAAGTCCAGACCTCTCAGTGTTACATACCAGGTCCTCCACAACCTGGCCCCTCTTTACTTGACCATTTCATTTCTCCTTCTCTTCCATTGCTCTGCATTTGAGCTTCCTTCCTGGAGGACAGTGTTTCTCCCTTTTCCCTGAGTTCGGGTGTCCCTTCCGTTCCTCCCATCTGAGTGGCAGCCCCCTTCCCTGTGGCACCAGTCGGTTTATTTATACGGCATAGTATGTTTACCAGTATCGGTGTGTCTCTCCCACCAGACTGTGAGAGACTCGGGAAGCTGTCGTGTCTTATGATAGCTTTTATCCCAAGGCCCTGTCACAGTGCCTGGCACATAGTTCTAGGCACCCAGTTCACACCTGAAAAGCCCGAGCTCAGATTCTGGCCCCACTGTTGACCAGCTGCATGAGCACCAGCACCTTAGCTGATCTCTCTGGGTCTTTCTGTTTCTAAAAGACACAATCCTGGCTTGGGCTGTTCCTGGTTGTTACCTAACCCAGTTGGGGATGATTTTTGCTTTCCCAGCAAACTGCCCTATGATGTGACCCCTGAGCAGGCTCTGGCTCATGAAGAGGTCAAGACACGGCTAGACAACTCCATCAGGAACATGCGGGCCGTGACAGACAAGTTCCTCTCAGCCATCATCAGCTCTGTGGACAAAATCCCGTGAGTGCCATGAGTCGGGACCCCAGATAGAGCCCAGTGTGAGTGCCCTTCTGCCCCCTGGCCACTCTCATGGATTTTTGTCCATCCCACAGCTACGGGATGCGCTTCATTGCCAAAGTGCTGAAGGACTCGTTGCACGAGAAGTTCCCCGACGCTGGTGAGGATGAGCTGCTGAAGGTAAGACCGGATGATGGCCCGTCCTTGTCCTCCAGCAGCCCTTTGAGGAGAGGCCCGACCGAGACCTTCAGCAAGTGTGCAAGCGTAGATTCTGGCAATAGTTCCCCGTTGGTTGTGAGCTCTTGAAAGTGATCGTAAATAGTAAATGATACCTCTCTTAGTCCCTGTGTAGCTCCTTTACTGTTTGGCACACAGACATCCAACAAGTAGAGGAGGAGGATTTTCTGTCTGAAGAGAAATTTCTCAGGTCCTATCTTTTCGCTGAAGAATTGCTCCCTCTGCTGGTGGTCGGGTGAATGGCAGCAAGCGCCATTGTTTCTGCTAAGGCTGTTGCTGATAACTGTCTTTCTTACTCGGCTATGCTCCTTCCCTTTTTTTTTTTCTCCCCTTAATCTGAACACTTTTTTCTTCTCTCTCCTAGTTCTGTGCTTTCCTACAATGAGGCCTCGATTCTAGACTTTCTATTCAGGTGAATTAAATTTTTTTTTTTTTTTTTTTTGGAATGAAACTCCAGGGGAAATGCTGTGACTATCCTTAAATTCTTCTGTGGAGATGTGTGTCGAGTGACCTTAATTTCAGAGGCATGAACTTGTCCACCGTTGAAGTCTGCAGCATGAGGATGGTGGGGATTGGACAGATGACACTCTGCTAATTAGGTCCCGCGGGTGGCGGCAGCCGGCAGCCCGATTTGCTGCCGTGATAATGTGAACAGAGGATGCCCTGAAACACTCAGTGACAGACTTTAAGTCTGTCTTTGTTACCTCCTGAAGCTGCTCCTTCCTTGTAGTGATACTCAGTTCTGTTCTTGTTTTCTTTTCCTCTGTATCCAACCAAGGGATGTTTGGTTGTGCCAGTTTCAGACCCTGAGAGGAAGTGTGTGCATGCATGCATGTGTGGGCGCGCGCATGGTGTTTACTTTGCCTCACAGGACCGCATTGTCTGGTTTTCTTTGCTAGCAAAGTCATCTGTGGCTTACTTGGTGGAGTGGTTTTTAACACCCATCTCTCTTTTCCATCTTCTCGCAGATTATTGGTAACTTGCTCTACTATCGATACATGAATCCAGCCATTGTTGCTCCTGATGCCTTTGATATCATTGACCTGTCGGCCGGAGGCCAGCTCACCACGGACCAACGCCGAAATCTTGGCTCCATTGCCAAGATGCTCCAGCATGCAGCTTCCAATAAGATGTTTCTGGGAGATAATGCTCACCTGGGCATCATTAATGAGTATCTCTCCCAGTCCTACCAGAAATTCAGGTAGGGGAAAAGGAACAAGGTACTTGTGGGCGTGTTTCTGTCTCTGAGTGTCGGGACAAAAATAGATACCACACTTAGCTTTTCCTGGACCCTGCCATGCTGCCGGTTACGTGTTTGATGTGCTCATAGCCTCTGGAGGTGAGGAAGAGGATTTTGAGCTGTTAAAATATATTCCAATGGAATAGACCACACCTAACATAAAAACAGTGAACCCGCATTAGACATGTGTTAATTTGTAATCAGAGAAGAATTGGAGAGTGCTTTCAACATTTGCAAATTAAACATCCCGTTGAGAGTTCAGGACATTGTCTTAAAGATGGTTTGCCTAATGACTCCGGTGTTTGCAAACGGTTTTAAATTACGGGCGAGCAGTTCCTGTGAGTGGAATTAAAACTGGGTGGAGGGAGAAGTTATTAGAACCACCCCCCACCCCGAGGCCAGGAAGAGCAGTGAACATGTGCAGCTTCTCTGAAATCTTCAGATTGACGGTCTTCTCTTTGAATGCCTAACTCCGGAGGTTTGTGGGATGTCCTCTCGCCAGCTCTGCACACATGTGTCACTTGGGGATCTGGCTCTCGTGTTTATTTTCAGACGGTTTTTCCAAACTGCTTGTGATGTCCCAGAGCTTCAGGATAAATTTAATGTGGATGAATATTCTGATTTAGTGACCCTTACCAAACCGGTGATCTACATTTCTATTGGTGAAATCATCAACACCCACACTGTAAGTACTTTTTCTTTAATTACTTAACTTCCTTGCTCCATCTTTGATTGCCTTCCCTGGGTGCTGCTTACCATCTCTGGAAAGCCAGATACCTCACCTTCCTTTGATCTTGCTGGCATCACATCTGCCTTGTTTCCCTTTGCGTATTAACAAGATCTGCTCAGTGTCTCAAAGTGATCCCAGGCCCTCTGCATCAGAGTCACCTGGGCTGATGGTCACAAATGAAGTTCCTGGACCCCATGGCAGGCCTGCTGAAACAGAGTCACTACGGGTGGGCTCCAGAGTCACCTTTGTGAGCGCTGATTTATTTGTCGTGGCCCTCGGTGTTGATTTTCAAACATCTAAAATACCCACTTTTTCCTCTAAAATACCCACTTTTTCCTCTGTGGCCCTTAGAGTGATTTCCCTTGGGTGCTCCTTTTTTCCCCGATATTTTTGTAATTCATTCTTTTCTCATTTGGAGAAACAGAACAGGAAATGAGGAAATACAGAAAAAGTAAAGCTTGGGTGCCTCAATCAGTTAAGTGTCTGCCGTCAGCTCAGGTCATGAGCTCGGGGCCCTAAGATCAAGCCCCACACTGGGCTCCTTGCTCAGCAAGGAGACTGCTTCTCCCTCTCCCTCTGCTGCTCCCCCTGCTTGTGTGCTCATGCACTCTCTTTCTCTCTCTGACAAATAAATAAATTAAATCTTAAAAAATAAAAAAGGTAAAGGAAATTTCAGGTGCTATGCATTCTGAGGGTATCCCTTAGGATAATAGTATCTTAAAGGCTCTGCTTCAGTGCCCCCAAGATGAGGTCATGGGTCCAGTGTACTTTTCTCTGAACTAAGAGATGCCGTAAGCAGCACACATTAAGTACGAGTGTGCATGTGAATTTTTTGAATTTGTTGTAGGGTACATTATAACTCTGGATTTTGAAGTCTGTGGGGTTTGTCGTTCTTGCTCACGTAGAGTCCGCTTAAATCCCTCCTATCCACAAGGTAGAGAGAGTACTGGTATTTCTTCTCCATGCGTTAGCCCCTAAGTCATTCAGTAGAGGCCAGCGTGATGCTTCACATCTTGTACGGTTGACTTGGCTTGGTTTGCTGGGGATTGGCCCGTCAGTTCTCTGAATGCAGGAGCTTGGTTATCAGAACCTTCTGTGCTCTCGGGCCTCATTGATGGGGCTGAGGGCCGATGGGCTGTGTCACACGTGGACTTGACTTCTGGGTGTTCCATGCAGCTCCTGCTGGATCATCAGGATGCCATTGCTCCGGAACACAACGATCCCATCCATGAGCTGCTGGACGACCTGGGCGAGGTGCCCACCATCGAGTCCCTGATAGGTAAAGTTCTGGCTTAACTGCCCAGAAGGTGACAGGGAAGGTGCTGGAGGAAGGCTCCACTGCCACCTTGTCCACCGCTGTGTCCCTCCAGCTGTGCCTGAGGGAAGACAACAGATGTGTCCCACCCCTGTCTCTGAGGGACTGAGGTCCAGTGGAAGGGGGACTTGTACACGTGGATATTATACACATAATCCTCTGAGTAAACTATAAGTCCTATAAAGGAAATGAACAGAATATCTTAGAGATTTGTCATATTACAATGACTAAAATGACTTTTTAACATTTATGAAATTGTTATTATGGATCCTTTGCTTTTGTCATTTGGCCTTTAGTTTCTTTTATTTCTCAGCAAGAGGATGTCCTTGCCACAGCGGACCTGCTGGTTTATTCACTATCTCCTTAGGCCCCTTAGGCCTGTATTCCTATCACCATAGTCCCGAATTCACAGCCCTGTATTAACATCTCCCCTCCAGGGTCTCCTCTCTTTGTTATGCTGATCCTCTCTCCTCGCCCCAAACTGCAGGAGAGAGCGCTGGCAATTTAAATGACCCCAATAAGGAGGCGCTGGCTAAGACCGAAGTGTCCCTCACGCTGACCAACAAGTTCGACGTGCCTGGCGATGAGAATGCAGAAATGGACGCTCGGACCATCCTGCTGAAGTGAGTGCTGGGAGTGTCGGGAGTGGGAAGAAGGAGGTAGACACAGCGCAGTGACGCCGGGGCCTTGGCGGACACGTCCACTTGTTCATCCCTGAAACCGTCACCGCGCCCTTTTAAGCCTGTGGTGATTCCGGCCCCCCCTTATCTGTTATGCCCGGCGCAGGGCTTACCTGCCTCAGTTGCTGATAAGAGGCTGAGGTGAAACTCCGGCCTGAGAAATCCTCAGCCTGGCACCACGCTGTCGCCGCATGAACAAGCCTGGGGCCTCGACTGCCTTGTGCTGGCAGCCGCCCAGCGGGACCTGTGTGAGGTGGCGTGTGTGCTGCTGCTGCTGCTTAGCTCCGTTCAAGGGAAGGTGGAGGACCTGGTGACGGTGACGCTCTCCCCCCATCTCCTTTCAGCACCAAACGTTTAATTGTGGACGTCATTCGGTTCCAGCCAGGCGAGACCTTGACGGAAATCCTGGAAACCGCAGCCACCAGCGAACAGGTAAAACGTAACAAGGGCGCAGGAGCTCCGGGGATTGGTGCGGCCACGGGCGAGGGGGTGGGGCCCAGATGCCACGAGATGCTTCCCTGTGGGCGGCCCAGAACCCAGTGAACCCGTCCGTGAGCTGTGGATGACCGGGGCAAGGTGGTGGTTGGGGCCTGCTGAGAAAGTTGTTGGTTCCCACGTCGAGAGGCAGCTGCTCTCAGGGCATAAGGCTCGTGACATGTCGTGTGCAGTCTGTGTGTGTGTTAATTTAATTAACCGAGCCGGAATTGGCAAGTCTGTCTTAATAATCAATTGAATATTATTGTTTCGTTAGAATTTCGTTAAGTGCCTTGGTAGATAGAAGAAAATTTCAGAATGTAGCTCCTAAACTCACTGAACTCATGATGTAGTTGGAGAAATGTGGCATATAGATCTGAAATAATTAGAAACCCATTAAAAATTGACTTTGATGTTGGCTATAAAAATACCTGAAGTTCAGGAAAGAGGCCAGCGAGGAGCAAAGCGTCAGAAGAAGCGGGACTTGAGCCACACTTAGGAGGTGTGGATGGGATCTGGGTGTGTGCATAGACAAGAGGCGTCTTGGGCGGGAGAGTCCTCGAAAACAGAGGCATGAGGGAGGGAAGGGCCTGATAGAGTCGGTCTGACATTTCTAGAATGGAGACGTGGGTGAGGGTGAGTAGTGAGGAGTAAGACCGGAGAACAAATTAAGTAGAACCCTGTTTAGCACTGGACGGATGCACAATAAAGAACTTTTGTAACTCTGGGACCACTTACTACTCTCACAGCAGACAGTAGTCGAGCAGTCAAGGTGTGGGATCAAGTCCGGCCCCACCGGTTGAGGGGCAGCTCGGCGATGGGAAAGGGTGGATGAGGCACTTCCTGTCTAAGATCCCTCTTTTGCATTTGTAGAATGTGAAGAATAGGTCATCTGTTTAAAATGTTGAGCATAAGTGTCCTTTTTATTAGATGAGAGTTTACTCAGAAGCATGAATATGAAGCAGGAAAAACAGGAGCTGCTCCGGCAGCACCGGGATTGGGGCCCTTGCAGCACCCAGGGCCCCCGGGTCCCTTCCTGCAGCACCCAGGACTCCTTGAAAACCACTGTTTTTAATGGACTCTCAGCTCTTACATGCTGTGATTGATTACTGACTAGATGTGTGGGAGGGACAAGAAGAGAATCATAACCAACCACTGCACCTTGTTTGATGGGAGGAGGTTTGAAGCAGGAAAGGCAGACCCCGTCTTTAATGAGCGCCTACTGTTAGCGTGGTCCTTCCACCTGTGTTCTTTCATGTCCTCCTCCCACTACCCCTGTGCGGTGAGTCTTTTCACCCTCTTGTTACAGTCGAGGAGTCTAAAACCCTTAGAGGTCACATAACTGGCCCACGGTCGTCTGCATGTCGAGGCAGAAACAATCTTGGATCAGACTCCGTCTGACTCCGGGGTTTATGCCCTTCGTCGTGTACGATGCGGAGTGGTCTTGACAGCGGGAGGAAGGGGCGGTCTGGGAGAGGGAGTTGCCCCAGTTTGGGAGGAGTCACACACCATTCCGAATGGGAGCATCCCGGTACAAACAGTTCAGAATGCCAGACCAGAGGCTTAGCCACAGAAATGTGGGATCTGTCCACATAGATCTGATGAGTGAGCTTTTGAAAATGAACAGTTGGAGAGAAACTGCCACGGGTCCCTTGGAGGTACCAAAGCCATGCCTAGGGCAGGGAGAAAGTTCAGAGGGTATGAATGAGGGGTGGTAGTTGGGCACGAGAGTGGAGATGCAGAAGCCAGATTGCAGGGAGCTGAAGAAGGAAGAAAGCACCAGAAAAATGGACCAGCGGTGTGGGTCATGTCAGGCAGAGACCTAATGGGCAAACGTTGGATATTGACTGGCTAAGAAGAATCATGGGAAGGACTTTCATTCTCTAGACACTGGCATTTGCAGCGTGCTTGAAAGCAGAGGGAAGCCTTCAGCGCGATCCAGCCTGGCCAAGGTGGCAAAAAGCATCAACTGAGCACTGGTATCGCCTTGGTGTGGTTATAACATTCACCCAAGGACGAAGCTGTGTTTCAGGGAAAATTAAATGGCTCTCATGTCTCAAAATGTGATAGAAAAAAAACGAGGAATTTTGTAGCACTGGAGCCCACTCTCCTAACTGTACGTGAGAATCCAGGTCAGAAGTCCCATGAGGCTGTGTGACTTCAGCGATGTAATCTCTTCTAGAGGAGATCGGCCCGTGCTCCATGCGGTTTCTCTGTCCATTGTCAGAGGGCGGGTTTGTTCCCTCTGTTTCCAGAACGACCTGTCAGAGCTATATAAATCCGGGTGTGGATATGCTTTGGGTTAGTGTGCTGAACTTGCCAGCAACTTCTTTCTCTTCTCTGTGTCTATAGGAAGCAGAACATCAGAGGGCCATGCAGAGGCGCGCTATTCGTGATGCCAAAACTCCCGACAAGATGAAAAAGTCCAAATTCGTAAAGGAAGACAGCAACCTCACCCTCCAAGAAAAGAAGGAGAAGATCCAATCGGGCTTAAAGAAGCTAACAGAGCTTGGGACAGTGAACCCAAAGAACAGATACCAGGAGCTGATCAACGACATTGCCAAGGTACTGCATGCAGAGGGGGCAGGGACGGCCTGGCCATGTGCAAGCCTGTCTCAGCGGCTTGTGAGGTGACGGTAGCTGTTTGGAGGACAGTGTGCATTCAGTGCATAGGCACGTCGGGGACCTCTTCCCTGAGGGCTTGTTGTCGGCTTCTCCAACACAGGGACCTTGCCTGCCCTTTGATGACTTACTCCATGGCCTATGTCACTATGATAGGGGAGAGACCCTAATCAGAGCTTCCTGTGCCTTGATTTGTCTTTGGCCTTAAGGAAGTCCTCTAGATCTTTTTAATTACTACTATGACACATAAATTCACATCCAGTGGGTCATGAAATCCTTGATTTGTGTCAGTCTTCCCAAGTAAGGGGCTCTGGTGTGGGCCCCCAGTGTGGGCTGGCTCACTGCTGGCCCAGTAAGGCAATACCATGCACACTAGGGAGCTTGCTAACTGATACAGTAAGATGATCTTTTCTTCCCTTTCCTGACACCGTATTTAGAGGTTAAACCAGCTTTGCAAGCAAATTATAAGAACATGGAACTCTGTAAAAGTAACGTATTTCCCTGCCTGTAATATAGACGGGGAAAATGTAGACAGGGAAAAAGATTAATGTGATCTGAATTTCTTTGCTAATTTTTTAACATAAATTGCAGTTGTTGGGACACTGGGTGGCTCAGTCAGTTAAGCATCTGCTTTCGGCTCAGCTCATGATCACTGGGATCGAGCAGCAGGGAGTCTGCTTCTCCCTCTGCCTCTGCCCCTCCCCCCACCCCAGGCATGTTTGTGCGTGTGCTCGCACTCTCTCTAATAAATAAATAAAATCTTTAAAAATTGCTGCGTGTCACCACACACGAAAATAGACTCAAAATGGATGAAGGACCTCAACGTGAGAAAGGAATCCATCAAAATCTTTGAGGAGAACCAGGCAGCAACCTCTTCGACCTCAGCCACAGCAACTTCTTCCTAGGAACAACGTCAAAGGCTAGGGAAGCAAGGGAAAAAATGAACTGTTGGGACTTCATCAAGATCAAAAGCTTTTGCACAGCAAAGGAAACAGTCAACAAAACCAAAAGACAACTGACAGAATGGGAGACGATATTTGCAAACGACATATCAGATAAAGGGCTAGTATCCAAAATCTATAAAGAGCTTAGCAAACCCAACACCCAAAGAACAAATAATCCAATCAAGAAATGGGCAGAGGGAGATGCCTGGGTGGCTCAGTTGGTTAAGCGGCTGCCTTTGGCTCAGGTCATGATCCCAGCATCCTGGGATCGAGTCCCACATTGGGCTCCTTGCTCGGCGGGGAGCCTGCTTCTCCCTCTGTCTCTGCCTGCTTGTCTGTCTGCCTGTGCTCGCTCTCTCTCTCTCTAACAAATAAATAAATAAAATATTTTTTAAAAAAAAAGAAAAAGAAATGGGCAGAGGACATGAACAGACATTTCTGCAAAGAAGACATCCAGATGGCCAACAGACACATGAAAAAGTGCTCCACATCACTGGGCATCAGGGAAGCACAATGAGATACCACCTCACACCAGTCAGAATGGCTAAAATTAACAAGTCAGGAAATGACAGGTGCTGGCAAGGATGCGGAGAAAGGGGAACCCTCTTACACTGTTGGTGGGAATGCAAGCTGGTGCACCCACTCTGGAAAACAGCATGGAGGTTCCTCAAAAAATTGAAAATAGAGCTACCTTATGACCCAGCAATTGCATTACTGGGTATTTACCCTAAAGATACAAATGTAGTGATCTGAAGGGGCACATGCATCTGAATGATTATAGCAGCAGTGTCCACAATAGCCAAGTTATGGAAAGAACCTAGATGTCCATCAACAGATGAACGGATAAAGAAGATGTGGTATATATATACAATGGAACACTATGCAGCCATCAAAAGAAATGAAATCTTGCCATTTGCAATGACATGGATGGAACTAGAGGGTATTATGCTTAGTGAAATAAGTCAGTCGGAGAAAGACAACTATCATATGATCTCCCTGATATGAGGAAGTGGAGATGCAACGGGAGTGGGCATTAAGGGGGTAGGAAAAGAATAAATGAAACAAGATGGGATCGGGAGGGAGACAAACCAAGAGAGACTCTTAATGTCATAAAACAAACTGAGGGGTGTGGGGGCGAGGGGTGTTTGGGAGAGGGTGGTGGGGTTACATTATATGTTTAAATAAAAATTTAAAAAATTTTTAAAAAATTGCTGCGTGTGATCATGCAAGCAGTTAAGCACTGCTGGGCTCTGCTGTGGATGATTTGAGAAGCATGTGACACCTACCATCATTTTCCTAATTTTGAAAATTGTGTCTTAGGACATTCGGAATCAGCGGAGATACAGACAGAGAAGGAAGGCTGAGCTGGTGAAATTGCAACAAACGTACGCCGCTCTGAACTCGAAGGCCACTTTCTATGGAGAGCAGGTGGATTACTACAAAAGCTATATCAAAACCTGCTTGGATAACCTGGCCAGCAAGGGCAAGTGAGTGTATATATTTTTTTTTCTTTTCTTTTTTTTTTTTTTAAAGAATCAGCATCAGGGGAAAAAGAAATTAGAGGCAACTTGACATGACCTTGAAAGTTCTCACTTAAAACGTGTATTTATTTTTTGCTTTAATTCTTGATTTTGCTTCTGATTGTTTGCATGTTTACCTAGTTCCATTTGTTATTGTGTGATGTAAATAAATAATGTAGTGGGGTACTTCAAGGTGCTTATTTCTAAACATCCCTGGTTCTAAATATCTTCTTGGCCCTAGAAATGAAAAAATCATGGAAGGGGGTTAGTTAGTGCTCCCCAAACCTGGCTGTGCCTCAAAATCACTAAAGGAATATGATAGACATTTTGATCCCCTGGCCTCTCTCTATACCTCCTGGGGCCAGGATCCCAGACCCCAGCTTTTTCCCAGCTGGCTCCAGTGACAACCAGCAACACGCCCATCTTATAGGGAGGGAAACTGAGGACCCAGAGAGATGGGGTGATAGGTCCAAGTTCTACTTGTGCTGCTAACTAGGGTTAGTTTATTTTGTACTTCTTAGTTTTCAGTTTAAGAATTTTCCGACTTCAGAAAGGTTGAGAGAAGAGAGCAATATGTACCCTTCACCTAGATTCACCTATTTTTGGCATTTTGCCACATGAGCTCCCCTTCTCTGGCTTCCTTACTCTTCTGCCTGCACTCTGGCTCTCTCTTGCCCTCCCTGGAAGACCGAACTGAGGCAGGGATGAAAATCAGGCCCACGCAACCCAGCTTGCAAGGCTGGTTTCTGTGACCTTTTGGCCTTTCCCCATCATTCTTTGAGCACTTCTTGACTTCATATAGACACAGGTGTTCTGGCTCAACTTGTACTTTCCCCTCCCCAGGCTTGGAATTAGCCATTTCTCCAAGCATTCCTGGTGCTTTCTAATGAAGAGTGGTGTTTAGAGACCAAAATCCAGGCACTAGATGTGCTCATTGCCACAGGGTTGTTGTTGCTTGTAAGCATTCTAAGCAGACAGAATGGCTCTGTGGTACCCCATTGCATACAGAGACACAGCAATTGATGTAATCAGGTCTGTAATGGTGGGCATTTGTGTTGTTTCTAGTTATTTACTTAAAAAAATTCTGTACCAAATACCAAAACCTCTTGTACCTAGGTTACTTTGCAGATGTGGGTGTATTTTTAAGGATAAATTCCTAGATGTGGAATCACTGGATCAAAGATTTCATACAGTTGTAATTTCTGTAGATCTTTCAGTTGCCTTCTATGGTGGTTACTCCCTTTAACTTCTGTACATGCATTCCCGCCCCATCTCTCTCTCTTTTTTTTTTAAAGATTTTATTTATTTATTTGACAGAGAGAGAGAGAGAGGTCACAAGTAGGCAGAGAGGCAGGCCAAGAGAAGGGGGGAAGCAGGCTCCCTGCTGAGCAGAGAGCCCGATGTGGGGCTTGATCCCAGAACCCTGGGATCATGACCTGAGCTGAAGGCAGAGGCTTTAACCCAGTGAGCCACCCAGGTGCCCCTCCTGTTCCATCTCTTGAGGGCCTTCTGTGGGAACCCCAAATCTGGGTTCTCAGGGATCTCTAATCTTCCCATGTTTATTTTTGAAAAATCACTTCTTACCTTGATTATCCCAATAGCCTCCTAAGGTCTGTTTCTCTTTACTTGTCCCCATTCCTCTGTATTTGCTATACTGGTTTAAAGTCTTCTAAACATTACTTATTCTGAGATATATTTATTTTTGCCCTGCCAGGGCACAGGGCTTACAGTTCCTTCAGGTTGGTGCAAGAAGGTTAAATTCATGGTGTTAAATTCATGGTGGGTTTGCAAGTACAACTAAAGGCAAAAGCAATTTAGTGATGTTTCCTCTGCAGAGATTGCTCAGGTTAATCCTAATACTTACTTTCCATTTTAGAATCATTATGTTACTTAGGCTGGTGTATGGGAAGTTCGTTTTCTGACCTCATATCCTTGAACTATCGACAGATTTGTAGTACACGGTTACAGATAGAAAGTGATAATGGGGGGCATCTGGGTGGCTCAGTGGGTTGAGCCTCTGCCTTCAGCTCAGGTTATGATCCCAGGGTGCTGGGATCGAGCCCCACATGGGGCTCTCTGCTTAGCGGGGAGCCTGCTTCCCCGTCCCCCCCACCCCATGCCTCTCTGCCCACTTGTGATCTCTCTCTGTCAAATAAATAAATAAAATCTTAAAAAAAAAAAAAAGAAAGTGATAACGGTGTGATTTTTTTTATAGGGTCTCCAAGAAGCCTAGGGAAATGAAAGGAAAGAAAAGCAAAAAGATTTCTCTGAAATACACGGCAGCAAGACTACATGAAAAAGGAGTCCTTCTGGAAATTGAGGACCTACAAGTGAACCAGTGAGTATTTACTTTTTTACTTTGTCTTATATGTTGACTTTATCACCTTTTTATCTTACTGCCTTTATTTCAGTTATGTGGATGGTCATTTTCATATATTCTGTTTACTTATATATCTGTTTAGGGCAACACTAGGTCTAATAGTCAGAGTTAATTTGTCTGTCTTAGAAGGGAAAGTATTCTTCTTCTTTGTTGTGGAATATTTGCCCCAGGCTGTGTTTGTACCTGCTTGTGTGGGCCCCATCTTAACCTTTCTTCTTTAAAGGAGGATGCCATTTCTTATTCTCCTGTGTCTGAGCCAAGAATCGATAAGAATAATAAGAGGAGTTTACTTTATTCCACTTGAGGCTGGGAATCAGGGGATTACCCTCCTTCTCTTTCCTGGGATGTGCCAGCTTGCTGTCGACATGGCTCCCAAACCTGGCCTGGCTGTCATTAGCAGGCATTATTATGTACCAACTCAGATGGCCCTGTGACCTCTTGCAGCTGGGCTTGCCGATTTTGAGTCTGGTAAAACAACAGGTTTGTTTGAGAAGAAACTTTAATTTTTCTATTTTTTTCTTATTTTATTTATTTATTTATTTTTTAATTTATTTATTTGATTTTATTTATTTGTCAGAGAGAGAGCACAAGCGGGTGGGGGAAGGGCAAAAGAAGATGGAGAGTTAGGGCAGGCTCCCCACTAACCAGGGATCCCAGTGCGGGGCTCAGTCCCAAGACCCTAAGATCATGACCTGAGCAAAAGGCAAATGCCTAACTGACTGAGCCAGCGAGGTGTCCCTGTAACCTGGTTTCAAAGCCTTTAACAGCAAACTAGAAAGAAGAAAGACAGGCAAAAAAAGTGTATGACATTTGAACAGTAGAAAATAATGACAAAAAGAAGGGAAGAGATATAAATATGAGACAAACTCAAAAAATATATGAAGTGCTCAACACAAAAAAAAAAACCTCAAAAGGACCAAGGTCTCCAACTGAAAAATGACTGGAGAAAATACAGATAGTATGCCATGACTCATATACACACATACACATGCAAACTCAACCAGACTCTAAAAATTCAAAGTTTTAAAGTGGGATACTATTCTTTAACTACTGAATTCAAAAACATTGAAAAGTATGTCTGTATTATTATTAATTACTATTTTTAAATTAACATATAATGTATTACTTGTTTCAGGGGTACAGGGCTGTGATTCTTCAGTCTTATATAATACCCAGTGCTCATTACAACACATACCCTCTCCAGTGTCCCTCACCCAGCCGCCACATCCCACCCAATCTATTGTTAGATTTCAGCAGTGCCCATGGAGAAGGCCAAGAGAATTCCTGTGATGTCATCCCTTCAGAATACTCCCCTCCAGCAACCTTCAGTTTGTTTCCTGATATTAATAGGCTCTTATGGTTTGTTTCCCTCTTTGGTTTTGTCTTATTTCATTTTTTCCTCTCTTCCCCCCATAGTCCCCTACCCTGCTTCTCAAATTCCTCATATCAGTGAGATCATATGATAATTGTCTTTCTCTGGTTGACTTATTTCACTTGGTTTAATACCCTCTAGTTCCATCCACGTTGTTGTAAATGGCAAGATTTCATTTTTGATGGCTGCATAATACTCTAGTGTATTTGTGTGTGTGTGTGTGTGTGTGTGTGTATGCATTTGTATATGTGTATGTATGCATATATATACGTACTACACACTAAACTACACACTTAAAAATAGTTAAGATGGTAAATTTTATGTCTTACAGTTTTTTGTTTTTGTTTTTTTTAAGATTTTATTTATTTGACAGAGACACAGCGAGAGAGGGAACACAAGCAGGGGGAGTGGGAGAGGGAGAAGCAGACTTCTCGCTGAGCAGGGAGCCCAATGCCAGGACCCCAGGACCATGACCTGAGCCAAAGGCAGATGCTTAACAACTGAGCCACCTAGGCATCCCTGTCTTGTGGTTTTTATAATGAAAAAACGAATACTCTGACCAGAAATTCCATTTTGAGGCATCTGTCATAAAAAAACAATCAAAGGTAAAAACCAAAGATTTACATGTAAATGTGTACCACAAGTGTAATAATGTAAAAAGTGAAATCAACTTAAGTGTGGTACAGTAGGTAAATGGTTAAATTTTAACTCTAACTTGGAATATTGTGTGGCCATTAAAAAGGATGCCTTGAAAGAATGTGAAAAACTCATAATGTTACCAGAAGGAAGATGGGTTACAGGACTATATTTATAACTCATGCTAAAAAAAAATAGGTAGATAAGTAAGTGGGTGGTTAGATAAACTTCATATGAACCAGAGGCACAGAAGAACATACAGTAAGTATTTTAGAGGTTGTCTTTGGCTTGTGAAATTATAGGTGCCTTTTCTTTCTCTTCATGCTTTACCAGTTTCCAAAGTTCAATAATGAATATATGTTACTCCAGATCAGAAAAATTAAAGCAGAGGGAGCCTGCTTCTCCCTCTGCCTGCTGCTCCCCTGCTTGTGCTCTCTTTCTCTGACAAATAAATAAATAAAATCTTAAAAAAAACCCACAAAACAGATAACAAAGCAAACTGGTTAAAGTAAAATTATCACAGGAAGTACCTTCAAGGAGTGACCAGGGAGGACCTCTTGTTGAATCAGATGCTCATGTTCTCGTGCGTGGACTTTGTGACCTCTCTCGTAGCTTCTCCATGGCCTCGTGCATCATTCGTGGTTCTCAGCTCTGTTTCTGGGAGATAAATTTTCTCTGTAATTGCGTTCTAGAAATCTGGGCTGATGTACTTTTATCATCTGGGGAACAACACCTTCTCCTGTTGCCATAAAATTTCCAAGCTTGTGTAAAAAAAAGAAAAAAATTCCAAGCCAATTCGTAACACGTTGAGAATGAGTGATCCCTTAAATATTTTCAGGAAGTAGCAGTGTATCTTTGGTGAAACTGGGTACCCAGTGCCTTTATATCTAGGGCAGCTCCCCTCATGGCTCTTCTTGTTCTTACCCCTTTTTGTTTCCTTACACACTCCTTGCAATCCTCAAGCACGCGTTCATTCACACACGCACCTTTCCTCCCTCTCTTTCCCGTCTAGTTTCCTCTTGATTATGCTTTTATCATTAGATTTCAGCAGTGGCCACAGGGAAGGCCAAGAGAATTCATGGGACGTCATCCCTCCAGAGGCCTTCGTGGCCTTCCTCAGTGGTCCCTCTTTCCGTGAATGCAAGGGCTGTAGGCAGAGGTTGCGGCCTCTCCCAAGGTCTCCAAGCTGTGGCACTTAGAATGGCGGCCCCTCCCTGCTTCACCCTGTGGAAATACTTTGGACCTTTAGTTTGTACCCCTTTTCACTCTTGAAGATTTTTTTTTTTAATCTTATTTATTAGAGGGAGCATGAGAGGGGGGAAGGGCAAAAGACGAGGAAGAAGCAGACTCCCCTCCCCAGCAGGGAGCCCGACAGGGGGCTTGATCCCAGGACCCTGAGATCAAGACCTGAGCCCAAGGCAGACATTTAACCGACTAAGCTAACCAGGAGGTGCCCCTTGAAGATTGTTAATCTCCTTTCTGCATTTCGTAAAATATTTTTATACGAGAACGTAAAAATCACACCCTTATAATGTTATGTTTCAACAGGTTTAAGAATGTTATCTTTGAAATCAGTCCAACAGAAGAAGTTGGAGACTTTGAAGTGAAAGCCAAGTTCATGGGCGTTCAGATGGAGACGTTTATGTTGCATTATCAGGTGGGTACGCACCACGCAGAACCAGAAGCTCTGATGTGAAGAGGTTTTTCTCAGCAAGGCAGGAGAGTAGGTGAGAAGGGACTGGGTTGGGGATGGCTGTCCACACCCACAGTGAGCTGGGCCACACGCGGCCGGGGAAGGAGCGAGGGCTGCTGTGCTTCTGCCATGGTCTGTACTCCCGGAGAGCTCTGGCAGACCCAGACATCTTCTCCAGGCTTTTGTGTGAAGCTTCTGCTTACTGTTGGTACCTTGATCTTGAACAAAATGCATCAGTATTGATAGTGGAAAATTGTCAGCTTATTCAGTAACTTGAAATGTTTTCTCTCATCTGGATTTGATGTAGGGGCTTAAAGGTTTATTTCTGACAAGCTGTGTGCAAATTGCGTCTTTGTAAACTGAATCCCATTTTAAATTCAGGAAGAACTTTGCCGTGAATCATTTTATAATATAATATTAGCTAACTTTTATTCTGCAGTATCTCTAGGTTTTACACCTTAGCAAAGCCCCAGGTACCTCAAGGCCTTCTGGGCTCTGTCCTTGTCAGCCCCGTCCCCCTCTCACTGCTCTAACGCGTTGGCCTGGGCAGGGGCCCTCTCTGCACCTGCTGACCGCCCCCTTCCCCCAAGTCCTTGTCCTTTCTTCCTCTATACATGTTACCACTCTGAGCAGCGCTCCCCACAGTGTGAGCTCCGTAAGGACTGTAGTGTATCTTCGTTGCCTTCTCAGTGATTCCATGACTCCATGGTGCACATGCCCAGGTGCTTCCCTAAAAGGAGACCCCGTCAGGCCTTCAGCCTCCCTGGGGCTGTGCGGGCCAACCAACCCACCTCAGGTGGCATGCTCTCTGTGCACAGGGGCATTAAATATGGAGTGAGGATCGGGTGACCCACCAGGGCCTTCGTTCTCATGGAGCCCCTAGGATTTTTCCAGAAGCTGAACTGGTTGAACTTGAACTTGGGGGTTCTTTCAAGCGCTCTGACTCTTGCTCTCTCGTTGCCTGCCTCTCTTCTGGAGTTTACGGGTGAGACCGCTCACTTCCTAAAGGTGCTCCGGACAGTGTGGGCAGTGGGAGAAGCAGGGGCTTTACTCGGGTCCAGATCCACTCCGTCTTTAAACTTCGTCTTTAAGCTTCATCTTTAAACTTGGGATAATCACACCTCTAAGACTTTTATCAGGACTTAGAAAGACACTATCTGATGTGCTTACCCATACCTATGTATGTCGAACACATACATAGTAGAGACCTAATAAACAGGTCCTTTGCTCGCTTGCCTTCAGAACATAAAAACTTTCTCAGGTGAAATAGAAAGTAAGACTCTAGCGGACCCCATCACGACGACCCGAGTGGCCGTGCCCTGGTTTTAGTGACGTGTGTATTTATCATAGATTGAAATGCCTTCACCTTCTGCAGGTGACCCATCACTTACACAAACTGGAGACACGTTATTGTCACTTCTGAAATAGGAAGTCTGTATGATGAAAGAACGTGCTGCTTTTTCTTTCCCTGTTTTGTGTATTTTGATATGAACCACGTGACTTCTTAATTCCCAATGGACCAGGACATTCTCTTGAGCAGTGTGCCCTGTTTCTCGGGCTCTCAGGGGGCTTGTGCCGGGGACAGTTCTGTGGTGGGGCACTCCTTTCTCACCCCACTTCACGTCTGTCTTTCCTCATTCCTTCTGGGTCCCTCCTCCCTACCTTGGGTCTTGTCTCGTGCCATAGACTTGTTTGACGGTCCAAATGTTTCTTTGAACAGGACCTGCTGCAGCTACAGTATGAAGGCGTTGCGGTCATGAAATTATTTAATAGAGCTAAAGTAAATGTCAACCTTCTGATCTTCCTCCTCAACAAAAAGTTCTACGGGAAGTAATTGATCTGTTGCCGCCAGCCCAGAAGGATGAAGGAAAGAAGCTCCTCGCGGTTCCCTTTCTCGGGTCCTTCTTTCCTCATTGGAAGCAAAGACCCAGCCCCCAACAAAGCCTCAACTTGATACACTCCCAACACCACCCTTTAACCCCTCCTGCTCTAATGGGACTTGTGCTGCCCTTTCTTCATAGTGAAATTGTATTTCAGGCTTAGTCTCACCCTCTTGTTCCTTCCTTTTCTTCCGTCACTTAGGAAGGAGCAGATGCTCCGCTAAAATCCCTCTTGGCTGGTACAGGCTGAGAGGCTGCATGACCCTCTTGTAGGCTTTGGTGTTTGTGTGAATTAGCAACAGGGATGGTGGGACTTGAGTTCTTGGTATTTGGAAGTGGGACCTCTCGGCACTAATGACACGCATGGAAGGCACACAACTCGATTGTCAGGTCCTCTCCAGTCACTAGCTTGTCATTTAAAGGTGAAGTTCCTGTACATTTCCATCCCATCGGTCAAATGAAGGGATCTAGGGGCTCCTTGGTTCTCTTCCATTCTGATTTCCTTTATGGACAGGAGCTAACAGAAGTCCCTGTTCTGTGTTCAAAGGAAACATTTCTAGCAAAGGGGAGACACGGCTTTCAAATGTCACCACTAAGTGTGAGCAGTGCTGTTGGTGTAGCTCTGATCAGGGGGTGGGAGAGCCCCACTGATAACGCCCGGCTGCGGGGGAGGGGGGTGTCACAGGGGTCGGCCGGGGCCTGCTTTTTTGTGCTGGTGCGAGGAAGGGGGCTCCATTCCGGAAGGCGGTCCACTCAGCCCTGTCCCTGGGGCACGGCCGGGCCAGCCCTAGCGTGGAGTATAATTGTCTTCAAAACTGTTTTATATCTCAAGAGTGCCTTATTAAAGTGTAGATTTACTTCTTGAAATGTGGGTGATAGGAATTTGGAAGATTTATATGATGCTTTAAAAGCCTTTAGAATACTTTAAGAAAAGGGTTTTTAAAAATTGGCTTATTTGTATATCTGAACTCTTAGAACTTTCTTATATAGCTACAACACTAGGATTTATCTGCAGGGTTGCAGGGACATAATCCTGCCTTAAATAGATGGAAACAAAAACAAACAAAACCAGCCAACTGAGGTAAACTTGGTATTAAGATCGCTTTTTCCCACTTTTTTCCCCTTCTCTTGCTACCCATGCCGTGCCTTTATTTTATGAGTTCCCATTTTTCTGGGTTTAGTCAAAAACAATTCAGTTCTAAACTTTGAGCTTCAGAAGCTTTTGTTATTACATAAAAAGTCACATACTTAAAAAAAAAAAAAAAACAACCAAACAAACAACTGTTTATCCAGGAAAATATGTTGGAAATCATGCTGCTGAGCCTCCATTTTCTCTGATGTTTTGGTTCAGTATTCCTTTATCATAAAACAAAGTTTAACAAAATAAACTTACATTTAAAAATGCATTGATGTATATTGGAAGCCAATAAACTGTTTCGTTAATAACAAATCATGTGATGTGTCCCTGTTACAAATGTAAGCGTTGGAGATGTGTTTTTCCTGAGAGACCGTTTGCTCGGTCAGGTCCGCTGGCCTGCAAACGCGACTTGCCTGCGTCTTCGCGCACCCCAGCCGGGAAGAGGTGAGGTGTGGCGGGCCACCAGCCTGACCTGGTCTTTTCCTGTATTTCTGAAGATCATTTTTCAGTGAATATTTTCCTCAGCTCGAAAGCAGATGCTATGACAAGTAGCATCACCTCAAAAACTGGGACCAACCAAAGCGTCGACCCTTTCACCTTCACAGGAGACCCATCCCAGCCGCCCGCGGCCCCCACGCAGACCGCCAGCAGAGTTTACAGCTCCTTTAGGAAAATCCGGCGTTTGGATTATTTGTGAGGATTGTAGTTCCCTTGCAGCAGCTCCGAATGCAAAGTAGCACAAAACGCACTTCAAGATTTGGGGGGTCGCTGGGTAGCATTACGGTTCGGATCGCACGGGAAGCGTCCAGACGAGCTCACGTCGCGGCGTTGACACCACGTAGCCCTTCGGCCTCCTAATTATTAGCCGCCACCTTCTCCGTCTCGTCCCTCCGCCCCTGACCTTCTCTTCCACCGGCTCTGGTGACATTTCTCGGGAATTTACTTCCAGCCGTTTGGACCGCCCATCCGATCGCTGCACACAATTGCCTTTGTATCTCTGTATGAAATAAAAGGTCATTTGTTCATGTTTGTGTTTATTTTTCTCAGTTTGATTGTTAGCAGTTCCTGTTCAACAGCGTCGACCGGAGCGAGATTTAATGATTGAAAACCACAACAGAAAGCAAGCCCCTTGCCAGGCCTCGTGAAGGAGCCAACCCAAGTCGGCTCCCCGTTCACTGAACCACCGCAAAGCGATGCTTAGCCTGGGAGGTTCGCCTCTTTTCAGGGTCATCTGCCTCAGGTAGCCTCCCCAGAGAAAGAGATCGGGGTGGGCAGAGCACACGTCCTCCGCCAGCTGACAGCAGGAGGTTGATCTCTTGGGAGCAGCAGCACCCCAGGTCCCTCGGGGGAAGACACCAGAAGGGATCTGGGGGCTGCATAAGCAAACGGGAACGGGCAGTGCTTCCTTTTAAGTAAGGCCCCAGGGCACAGCCTCACTCAAAATACGAGTATGTATATAAGCATCTCCTGTGTTTATAAACTGTGGCCGGGCTCTATTGGAAAATTAGGGACGAGGAAATAAGAGGGAAAACAGAAGGCTTCTAAAGTAAACAGCAGTGGGAGATGGGAGACGGCAGCCCATGTGAGTGGAAGAGTGGTGGGCACCGTGGTGGGAGCAGGCCCCCCGGGCCCCGCCGCTTGCCCCCTGAACCCCACTTTTCTCCTGAAGTGGGGGAGCTGCTCCCTGCGGCTGTGTCACTGAGACAACTTGGGTCCCACGTTGCCCTGCAGAGAAATCAAGGGGAGTAGAAAGGTGCTGCTTCTCAGGACCTGTTAAATAAGGACCAGGGGAAAGGAGAGGAAGGGATGGGGGAGCCCCAGTGATGCGGGCGGACAGTGAGTGCCCCCCGGCAGCCGTGCCCCCCCATGCCTGTGCAAACCCATGAGGAACTGGGGCGACCGTACCCCTCCACAGATTTTAAACCCAATGTCTGAATTTTGTAATCTTTTAATTACGAAGTGTGCAAGTGCCCAGATACTGTGAATTTCAAGATAAAAATTCCTCACTTTCGAAGGTATGCAGCAGAACCCGCTGTCCGTTTTTCTTTACACTCAGCACTCACCACAGTAAATGTGGTCCCCCTCTGTCACCGAGCATTGTTACAGTCTACTGACTAACCCCTATGCTGTATTTTTCCTTCTTCTTTGTTTTTTGGAAGATTTTATTTTTAGTCATCTCTATACCTAACGTGGGGGCCGAACTCACAACCCCGAGATCAAGAGTCGCTGCTCCTCTGACAGAGCCAACCAGGCGCCCCTGCATGCAGTACTTGCCATCTCCATGCCTTACTCATTGGCAGTTTATACCTTTTAATCCCCTTTATTTCACCCAGCCCACCCCCAACCGTCAGTTTGTTCCCTATAAGTAAGAGTTTGATTTTTTTTTTCTTGCTTCATTTGTTTGGGTTTTTTGTTTTTTTTTAGATCCCACATGAGTGAAATCATACGGTGTTTGTCTCTCTGACTTATTTCTCTTGGCATAATGCCCTGTAGTTCCATCCATGTCCTCTCAAGTAGCAAGAGCTCTTTCTTTTTTATGACTGAGTAATATTCCATTGTGTGTGTAGCCCGTATCTTTATCCATTCATCCATCAGGGACTGCTTGGGCCGCTTCCATATTTTGGCTATTGTAGATAAAGCTGCTATAAACAGAGGGTCATATATCTTTTTAAATTAACATTTTCATTTTGTTTGGGTCAATACCGAGTAGGGGAATTACTGGATCCTAGGATAATTCTATTTTTAATTTTTTCAGGAACCTCCATACCCTTTTCCACAATGGCTGCACCAATTTACATTCCCACCAGCTGTGCCCGAGGGCTCCTCTTTCTCCACATCCTCACCCAGACTTGTTATTTCTTGTCTTTTTTATTCTAGCCGTACTGACAGATGTGAGGTGATAATCTCATTTTGATTTGCATTTCCCCGATGAATAGTGATGGTGAGCTTCTTTTCAAGTGTTTTTTAGCCATTTATAAGTCTTCTTTGGGAAAATATTCAGATCCCCGCTCTTTTTCTTCTTTTAAGATTTTATTTATTTGAGAAGGAGAGAGCAGAGGGACAGAGGGAGAGGAAGAAGCAGACTCCCCACTGAGAAGGGAGCCCAACGCAGGACTCGATCGCAGAACTCCGAGATCATGACTTGATGCTTAACTGGCTGAGCTGTCCAGGTGCTCCTCTCCATTTTTTGACCAGATAATTTTTTGCTGTTGAGTCGTATAAGTTCTTTTTTTTTTTTTAATATCAGTGAGTTTTTTTTTATTTTTTTTAAGATTTTATTTATTTATTTGACAGATCACAAGTAGGCAGAGAGGCAGGCAGAGAGAGAGAGAGGAGGAAGCAGGCTCCCCACTGAGCAGAGAGCCCGATGCAGGGCTCCATCCCAGGACCCTGTGATCATGACCTGAGCTGAAGACAGAGGCTTAACCCATTGAGCCACCCAGGTGCCCCCAAGTTATATAACTTCTTAATGTATTTTGGATATCAACATGTTACCAGACAAATCATTTGCAAATATATTCTCTCATTCAGTAGGTTGCCTTGTCATTTTCTTGATGGTTTCCTTCCCTGTACAAAGCTTTTATTTCGATTATAGTCTCAATAATTGGTTTTTGTTTTCCTTGCCCAAGGAGACATATCCAGAAAGGTGTTGCTAAGGCCAGTGTCAAAGATGACTGCCTATGTTTTCTTCTATGAAGAGGCTATCTTTCTCCATTGTATATTCTCTTCTCCTTTGTTGTAGGTTAATTGACCAAAGAAGTGTCGGTTTATTTCTGGGTTCTCTATTCTATTCTATTGATCCATATGTCTATTTTTGTCCCTTATCCGTTTTTAAAGGTACAGTTTAAATGTACCCTTACATTTTTTCCTCTTTAAACTCATGTTTCTATTCCACTTCCCTGAGAATTTTATCTTAGTTAATATTTAAAGCTTGAATCCTACTTTTTGTTAGTCTGTCATGATTATCTAACAAATAAATATTTGTTTAATTTCCTTTGACTATGAGGCTGTTAATGAAATCCAGAAAAATACTTGTGTCACTATAGTTCTCGTTAGTGAATATTTTATTGAAGTCATGTATTGTCTGGACAGTTGTATAAAAATATTTGAAATGCATTTCTTAGATAAATGAGTTTTTAAATGAAGGTTTAAAAAACTTACGGATAAACGTTACTATTTGTTTGAGTGAGATAGGGCTCATGGCCAGCTCTCTTTTGTTTTTCATTTTTATAAATGTAAGTTCTGAGAAACTTTGCTACCAAATAAGCATATGGCAATGGAGGGTGTTGTGTTAGAATGATGTCATCCATTTTGGGAAACTCCTTAGTTTATCCAAAGAATCTCAATGATTTATCATAATTAGAACATGATGAGGTCTTCCAATTTTGTTAAAAGGCAAAAAAAAAAAAAAAAAATTTACCTGAATTTGTTATTCAGTCACGAGATCATCCACTTTCTCCAGACTCGGGAAGTAGACGAGGGGCTTCACTAAGATTTATTAAATATCTGAATTAAAGTCCTAACCTTTTGACTTAGAGACAACTTATTTAACCCAATGTGCTAAAGATGCTTGGGGGAAATGGAAATATTTTAATATGCCTTCAGCACTACAATTTTTAAACTTTCTTATTAGGGAAAACTAGCATATAAACAGAAGGAATCATATAATGAGCTCCCATGTGGCCTCAGTGGTTATGCACCCATAGTCAAACTGTTCTCCTCCCGAATGCCACCCCAAGCCCCCTTAGGTTGTTTTGACAAATCCCAGATATGGTATCATTCCACCCATAAATGCTTCAGTATGTGTCTCTAGCATAGTGTTTCCAATTAGGGAGCAGTTGTGTTCCCAGGAGACATTTGGCAATATTTGGAGATATTTTTTGTTGTCCCAAGTAAGGGAGTGCTGCTGGCGTGCTACCCATTTAGTGGGTAGATGCCAGGGGTCCTGATCAACACCTTACACTGTACAGGACAGTCTCTCCTCTATAACGAATTATCCAGTCCAAAATGTCAGTAGTACCAGGGTGAGAAGTCCCCCTCTTTACATAGAAGCACTTAAGAAAAGTATCTCCAAGCCATTATCACACCTAAACACTCATTTAAAAATACCAGACATTCAGCCGGTGTTTGCATTTCTCCAGTGTCTTGTGATTCCTCAACAGTTCATATGTTTGAATCAGGTGCCAAACAAGGCACACATCACATCTGGCTGACAGGTCTTCTAAATCTTCACCTATAAATTCTCTCTTTAAGAAAAAAAAGTTTTATTTATTTACTTGGCAGGGAGAGAGAGAAGAGAGCATGAGCAGGGGGAGCAGCAGGCAAAGGGAGAGGGAGAGGCAGACTCCCCATTGAGCAGGGAGCCCAACATGGGGCTCAATCCCAGGACCCCAGAAACAGGACCTGAGCCAAAGGCAGACATTTAATGACTGAGCCACCCAGGTGCCCCTAAGAGATGGATTTCAAGAAGAACAAGAAATATTCAGATTTGGGCTTTAGACACCGGGAGGAAGAATGGGGACGAGGGGGGAAGACTCAGGACAACGGGTGCTAAGGTCTTCTGTGTGTCCCTTTGGACCCACTGCCCACCCTCACTTTCCTCTGTGCCCCAGGGCCGCTGGCGGTGTTTGGTTCTGTTAAGCCAATGGCAGGCATCACAGGGAGACTGGGGGTCTGGGGGAAGGCAGTGTTCAGATTTCTTTTTCCAGGTTGCTGCACTACCTGCCTTTCCCTACCAAAGGCCAGAGCTCGGGGCCAGTAGCTCTCACCCAACACTGCCCTCTCCCTGAGGCAGGAAGCAGTCCCTCCCCACGGCCCTGGGGGCACACAGTGCCAACTGCTGTAACTAGCCCCAGGGGAGCATCATCTCTAAATCCTGCCCTCTTGTCTTTATTACCTTGTCTTCAAATTACCAGTATGAGTGTCCCATCTGTTTCCTGCTGGGACGCTGATACACAAGTGGGCCAATTAACATCTCACTGGGTGAGAGTTCTGGGTGGGGGAGGGAGACGGCTGAAGTCGATAAAGATGGTTAGGATGGACAGAAGTGGGTGAATTCTGGGGATATTTGGGAAGTGGAGTCGGTGTGCTGGCTGCTGGGAGCCATGGAACCGTGTGCAACATGGCCAGGAAAGGGCTCAGCAGGAGGTATTCTACCATCAAGAAAGTTCGGGAAACCCCATGTTCCATCTTTCTACATGCAAGTCACAACGGGCATCAGCAATTCAAGAAGCCTTAGAAGTCCCACAGGAAACCTGCCTAACTTCGGATTACCTGGCTTTTTCCCCAAATGGATTGGACGGTGCAATCCCACCCTTTACTTTGCAGGAAACTCTTGTCAGCCACCTCTGAGGCTCTGCGTTCCATGAAACACACTCTGAAATGCTGGAGAGAGGGGAAGCTGCAATAAACTCGATCTTAAGCTCTTAATAAGTAGTAAATATTACTTAGGAAACAAAAACGCAAAGATGGGCATTTGTTTCTCACATTTACTAAAGAATTTTGTATTCCGTTCTACATTTGGGGTAAAATTATTTGTTAAACATGTTTGGCCTTAAATTACAGATGTGTATTCTATATTTTGCCCCAAGTTCCTGGGAAATAGCTTTGATATGAAAATGTAAGCATGTGTACTTGATAAAGATTGTTCATAACCACCGGCCTTTGTCTCTGGAGATACACATTCCCAGAGGCGCTGAGGTCTGGTGGGCAAAGGAAAACCTGCAGATAGACACATAATAGAGCCCATACTAGAGAGGAGGATGTGATAGGAACTAAAAGGATAGCTCCTCTTCTAAAAAGTCAACTAACTAAGAAAGAACTAGCTTCCAAAAATGAAGAAAACCGGTGCTCAAACATCCCTTTCTGTGAAAAGAAACCAGGTTATTTGGAGAAATGGCTGATTCTGGGTCCACAGCAGTACAAGACGAGCCTCGATCATCTTGTTGCGTCCAGAAGAGAAAAAAACAACTAAAACACAGACGGGGACATATTAAAAGAACAGGGAAGCCAGCTGGAAGGTCAAGTCCGGGATAATTTAAATACAAAAATAATAACAGTAATGGATCATACCCTAATGGATAAAATAAGACTTTGTGAGTCCATTCTGATACAGCAAATGGGGAAAGGGCAAGAATCACCGATGGGTGCTAAAATCACTGGATGCACGTTTGTTGAGTAACAAGATATTTACTTAGTCTCAGAGTCTCTCCCTTCAAGGGTCTTACTGATTAGAGGGAAAAACAGAAACTTCACCGTGGAGAGAGCCCACGGACATCCCCTTAACCACACGATCCAAGCTCACCAGCAGTCGTGGGCCACCTAGACGTAGTCTGCCTCCTGACTGATACACTGAGAAGAACACGACATCGTTCCTATCTCACTCCTGCCCAAAACGCATCATCTGAAACCTGAGAGAAATACAAACCCCAGCTAGTGGACATTCGGCAAAATAACTAGCTCGTCACGTCATGAAAAACATAAACAAATTGAGGGGTACTTGGGTGGCTCAGTCAGTGAAGTGACTGACTCTTGATCTCAGCTCAGGTCTTAATCTCAGGGCCATGAGTTCAAGCCCTGTGTGGGGCTCGAAGCCTATTAAAAAAAAAAAAAAGATAAAATTGAGGGTGCTTGGTGGCTCAGCCAAATAAACATTTGCCTTTGGCTCAGGTCCTGATCTCAGGGTCCTGGGATCCAGTCTCATGTCAGGCTCCCGTACTCAGCAGGAGCCTGCTTCTCCCTCTACCCTTCCCCACTGCTTGTGATCTCTCTCTCTCTCAAATAAATAAAATCTTTTTTTAAGAATTGCACAGGTGTTCCAGATTGAAGGATGTTAAGAAACATGACACCTGAATGTGGGGAGCTATTTCAGGTTTTCTTTTGCTAGAAAGAATATTACTGGGACAGTTGGCAAACATTTTAATAACATCTGTAGATTAGATAACAATACTGTATCAGTGTCAGTTTCCTGATTGTGATAATTACATGGTGATCATGTAAGAGAATATCCTTGATTTTGTAAAATCAACACTGACATATCAGAGGGAAAGGGGCACTGTATCAGCTTACTCTCAAATGGTTTAGAAAAATGTGTGTAGGGGCGCCTGGGTGGCTCAGTCGGTTTAAGCATCTGACTCTTGATTTTGTCTCAGGTCATGATCTTGGGTCATGATTTTAGGACCATGGGATCCAGTCCCGCATTGGGCTCCATGCTCAGTGATGAGTCTGCTTGAGATTCTCTCTCTCCCTTTCCCTCAGCTCCCCCCCGCCAACTCTCTCTCTCTCTAAAACAAACAAATAAATCTTGAAAAAAAAGAAATGATAAAGAAATGATAAAGCAAGTGAAGTAAAATATTTGAGGCCTCTGGATAAAGAGTATATGAGAATTCTTGTTTTTATTTAAGAAAAAAATTTTTAGAGAGGGTGAGGGAAGGGCAGAGGGAGAGAGAGAATCTTGAGCAGGCTCCATGCCCACTGTGGAGACCAGTGCAAGGCTTGGTATCACAACCCTGAGATCATGACCTTAGCTGAAATCAAGAGTCAATCACTTAATCAACAGCAAACTAGACACCCCCCCTTCTTTTTTAAGATTTTAAAAAAAGATTTTATTTATTTATTTTGAGAGCACAAGTAGGGTAAGGAGCAGAGGGAGAAGCAGACTCGAGTGGGGTGATGGGCAGAGAGAGAGGGAGAAGCAGACTCTCCACTGAGCACGAAGCCCGATTTGGGGCTCAATCCCAGGACCCTGGAATCATGACCTGAGCTGAAGGTCAACACTTAACCAACCGAGCCACTCAGGTGTCCCTTAGGTTTTATTTTAAGTAATCTCCACACCCAACATGGGGATTGAACTTATAACCCTGAGTTCAAGGGTCACGCGCTCCACTGACTGAGGCAGCCGGGCACACCAAGAATTCTTTAAATTATTGCAACTTTTCTAGAAAACTAAAATTGCGTAAAATTAAAAAGCTTTAAAGAAATGAGGATCCTTGGGGCACCTGGGTGGCTCAGTGGGTTTAGCCTCTGCCTTCGGCTCAGGTCATGATCTCAGGGTCCTGGGGTCGAGCCCCGCATCGGGCTCTCTGCTCGGCAGGGAGCCTGCTCTTCCCCCCTCTCTCTGCCTGCTTCTCTGCCTACTTGTGATCTCTCCTTGTCAAATAAATAAATAAAATCTTAAAAAAAAAAAGAAAAAGAAATGAGGATCCTCGTGCAACAAGAATGATTTTGGCTGTAAGAAATGAAAACTGACTTCTAGTGACTTAAATTTATTTCACATAAATCTAGAGGAAAAATAAGTATTGGTTCAGCTATTCAACGATGGCAATGTTGTTTTTTATTTTTAATATTTCTGAATACTGAGTGTTATTTTTTTAAGATTTTATTTATTTATTTGACAGGGGGTGGGAGAACACAAGCAGGGGGAGGGGCAGAGGGAGAAGCAGCTCCCCGCCGAGCAGAGAGCCCAATGCAGGACTCGATCCCGGGACCCTGGGGTCATGACCCAAGCCAAAGGCAGCTGCTCAACCAACTGAGCCACCCAGGTGCCCCATGCTTTCTCTTTCCACGGTGGTGAGATGGCTCCAGAGGTCCAGGCATCACCTCCGTATTCAAAGTATACAGAAGGAAGGGGCAAGCCGCAGCTAATGTGTCCCTTGTCTCTGAAGACCGGAAGTTTTCCTGGAAGCTTCCCTTCCATCCCAATAACTAAACTGGCTGTTTTGCCAGCCTCGTGGATGAGGGAGGTCGGGGGTGACATCTGCCTCCCTGGTCTCTGCAACAGAACACTGGAGGGAGTGTTTACCAAGCTAAGAGGCTGAATAATTTTAAGTTGAAAACAATGAACTGGGGACATCTGGGTGGTTCAGTCAGTTAAGCATCTGCCTTCAACTCAGGTCATGATCCCAGAGTCCTGGGATGGAGCCCCATATCAGCCCTGCATCAGGCTCCCTGCTCAGGGGAAACTACTTCTCTCCCTCTGCCTACAGCTCCCCCTGCTTATGTGCTCCCTCTCTCTCTCTCACTCTCTGACAAATAGATAAAATCTAAAGAAAAGAAAACTACAGACTGTATTAATTCTTTGATCTACTCTATAAGTCCATTTTTTTAAAGATTTTATTCATTTTTTGAGAGAGAGTGAGTAAAAGAGCACATGAGCAAGGGGGAGAGGGAGAAGCAGAGATCCTGCTGAGCAGGGAGCCCAACATGGGGCTTGGTCTCAGGACCCTGAGATTATAACCTGAGCTGAAGGCAGATGCTTAACCGACTGAGCCACCCAGACGCCCCCTATGATTCCATTCTTTTTTTTTTTTTTAAAGATTATTTATTTATTTATTTATTTGACAGAGATCACAAGTAGGCAGAGAGGCAGGCAGAGAGAGAGGGAGGAAGCAGGCTCCCTGCTGAGCAGAGACCCTGATGTGGGGCTCGATCCCAGGGCTGGGATCATGACCGGAGCTGAAGGCAGAGGCTTAACCCACTGAGCCACCCAGGTGCCCCTATGATTCCATTCTTAATGGCAGCATTTCTTAAGGTTTGGTGCCCAAACCCCTGTAACAGAATAATTCGTTATAAAGGCAGAATCCTGGGCTACAATCCAGTCTGCAGAACTCATAATCTCTGGGGATGGGAGCCAGGAATATAAAATTTATTTATTTATTTATTTATGATTTTATTTATTTATTTGACACAGAGAGAAAGGGAGCACAGGCGGGGGTAGTGGCAGGCAAAGGGAGAAGCAGACTCCCCTCCAAGCAAGGAGCCTAATGCGGGGCTGGATCCCTGGACCCTGAGATCATGACCCAAGCTGAAAGCAGATGCTTAATGGACTGAGCCACCCAGGTGTCCCAGGAATATAAATTTTAAACAAACACCTGGATTCCAGCAAAGTTGTGGACAAAGGTAAATAGAAAATAGTAAAACACCTAGAAACACTGGATAAGACATAACAAAAACTGTAATGCATACTTGAACTCACAAGAAAAGAAAATCCTCAAGTGACTAAAAATCAAATCATAAGCCTGTAGTTATCTCTTCCAGTAATCTAGGAGCTTCAAGTTTTGGGTTTGTTTGTTTTTTGTTTAACTTAACTCTGTACTTTGTTCAGATTTCCTTGGTTTTTACCTATTATCTTTTTTCCGTTCCAGGATTCCACATGACATTTAGTCATCATGACCCCTTAAACCCTTCAGTTTTTAAGGCCCAGAGAGTTAGATCTGGAACCCAAGCCAGGACCTCAGGTGTGTGGGGAGAAGCAGTCCTCTATGGGACCTGAGCATTCTCGGATGTTCTGGTTGGTTATGCTGCAGACACAAATCTCTGATCATTCTTTACTGGGCCATTTCTCAGGGTTGTGTTGCAGCAGGCAACCTGGAAGGATGAGGTAATGCCTTTTCTGGCACAAAGAACAGGCTCATTCTTCTCCCGTAACAGAACCCACTGCATGTGTAGGCATCTGTGTGGGCCCTTCTGCATCACCCCTGTGGGACTTGGTGGGTAAAGGGAAGTGACACAGAAATGATGCTCATGCCGCTTGCTGGGTGGTGTCTCTGACCCAGGAATCTCTTGCCTCCTCCCAGAATCCATGAATCAGTAACCGATTCATGCATTAACTTGTAAGGTAAAATTTCATCCTGAAATAGTGAAATCTACCCATTGGCAAAATTAACAAAGAAGCTTGGCTGTGTCTGGCGGGGCTCTGGGAGGTGGGGAGTCCTTGAGAAACCAAAGATTTGGCCCCACCTGGGTTTAGGGTCTGCATTCACAATTTCCATGTGATTAAAATCCTCATGTCTAGTAATTGATTTTTCTGTAGCTCATGGAACAAAGCATGACTACATCTGAGTCATATTCCCACTACCCAGGATTAGCACAGGAACCCCCCCCTGAAAATCAAGCCCCCTTAAAGAGGAAAGCATAGTTAAAAACTTTAGGAAATAATTCATCATATGCAAGAGCCAGTAGATGCAACAAATAAGATCAGAGCTCCCCACCCAGGCTAATAGAAATACATGCTGAAAGAAAATATAAAATTGTATAATTAAAGGTATAAAAGAAGGGGAGAAAAGTGAAAAAAGAAAAGGACTCTGAATAAAGATCAGGCTAGATTTGAAAAGATTAGCTGGAAAAGCATAGTACTTTTTAAATATTTTATTTATCTATTTATCTATCTATTTATTTATTTATTTGAGAGAGAGAGAGAGAGAGAGAGAGCTAGAGAGCACAAGCAGAGGGAAAGGTAGAAGCAGATTCCCTGCTGAGCAGGGAACCTGACAGGGGGCTCCATCCTAGGACCCTGGGATCATGACCTGAGCCAAAGGCAGCCATTCAACCAACTGAGCCATCCAGATGCCCCTAGGAAAACATAATTCTTAAAGAAGAAAAATCTCGGGGTGCCTGGGTGGCTCAGTGGGTTAAAGCCGCTGCCTTCGGCTCGGGTCATGATCCCAGGGTCGTGGGATCAAGCCTCGCATCGGGCTCTCTGCTCTGCGGACGGCCTGCTTCCTCCTCTCTCTCTCTGCCTGCCTCTCTGCCTATTTGTGATCTCTGTCTGTCAAATAAATAAATAAAATCTTTAAAAAAAAAAAAAAAGAAGAAAAATCTCAATGGGCAGGTTTAACAGGCGATTAGATAGAGCTGATGAGAGAAGCTAATAAAGTGGAAGCTAGATCTAAGGAAATCACCCAGAACGTAGCACAAAACGAGTGGAAAAACGTGAAAGGGCAGTAAAAAGAAATGAAAAATAGAATGAGAACTGTTTGATATGCATCTAACTGAACTTCTAGAAGGAAATAATAGAGAATATGGAGAAGAAGCAATAGTTGAAGAGATTTTAAAATTTTTCTAGAACATTTGAAAGGTGTGTAGCAGAGACTTCCAGTTTCTGCAGTGTCTGTTCTCCCCCCATCTAATGCAATGGTCCTCGATGTCACCTGACAGCTTGTTAGATCTCAGCCCCATCCAAGACTCCTGAATTGTACACTAGAAGTGGGGCTCAGGAATCTGTGTTTTAATAAGCTCTCCAATGATTCTGATCAATGCTAAAGTTTGAGAACCACTGTTCTATCACAATAGAATCCTGATTTTTAAATTGTATATTTTTATTTTAGAGAGAGAGAACACAAGAGAGGGTGAGTGGGTGGGAGACAGGTGGGGGAGAGAGAGATCTTTGTTGCTCTTGTTTTCTCAGAGAGAGAGAGAGCACACAAGCAAAATCAGGTTCCCACCTGAGCAAGGAGCCTGACACTGGACTTGATCCCAGGACCCTGGGACCCTGAAGGCAGACACTTAACTGACTGAGCCACCCAGGCATCCTGGGAAAGAGAGAATCTTAAGCCAGCCCCATCCCAGGGCTCGATCTCATGACCCTGAGATCACAACCTGAGCCCAAATTGAGAGTCAGAGGTCTAACTGCTCCTTGTACACACTTTTGACCAATATTTGTATTTTCAGGCCTGTCCCTTCCCTCCTCTGCTGCCTCTGGTCCACTTTCTAAAGTTCTTTGATACAAATCATCTCGCCACTTATTAGTTTTCCCCTTCCCCTGTTCTCAGGCATTTTGTTTTTGGCTTTCTTTGTTCTGCTTTGGCACTTACCATTGGTCCATGTGTGGTGGGCCATAGCTAGGCCTTCCAGCCCCTACTTGGACAAAGTGAAAAGTTAAGGCATAGGCAAGGAGAGCTTGAAGAAGTTGGACACACCAAGAATTTCAAGACCCTGAACCTGAACCCAGACTCAGGACCCAGATGATCCAAGCTGTTTTCCAGGGGCTGATCCTATGCTTCAGCAGACGTGGAATCACAAACCTGGGAACTTTATTTTGAAGCTCCTCAGGCCTGCTGATTATCACCACCACCACCCTTAGCATCCCTGTATGAAGAGCAGAAGGAAAAAACTGGGAATTCACACTCATATGTCTCCTTTGTCTGAGTTTGCATTGGAAAACTCCTTTTTGTAAAGGGCCAGAGAGTAAATAGTTTGAGTTTCACAGGCCAAGGGGTCTTATCTCCTTCAGGCTATTCACCTTCGCCATTGTAGCAGGAAAGTAGCCACAAATAACACATAAATAAATGGATATGGCAGCTTTCCAATAAAACTTCACTTACAAAAATAGACGGGGGGACAGATTTGGCCCATTGACTATAGATGGCTGACCCATGGGCTAAGTTATTCTCAAAACTTTTCATGTTTGATAAAGATTGTAAGAGAATTGCTCGTATTTGTGGGAGTGTTATTTTAGATGCAGAATTTTGAAGACTTTTTAAAGAAGATTTTATTTATTTACTTGACAGAGAGAGACAGCGAGAGAGGGAACACAAGCAGGGGGAGTGGGAGAGGGAGAAGCAGGCTTCCCACTATGCAGAGAGCCCCATGCGGGGCTCGATCCCAGGACTCTGGGATAATGACCTGAGTCAAAGGTAGATGCTTAATGACTGAGCCACCCAGAAACCCTTTTTAAAGACTTTTTAAAAAAATCTGGCTTCTTTGGTTGCTAGTGCTGTTAGCTTAATTACTGTTTTTCCATAGATAATCTTTCTCTTGTCCTTGGTTACTTTATAGTTTTGTTATACTATGTTGAGGTGTGGATTTTGTTTTACTTATCTTGTTTGGAACTCCATATATTTCTATCTGAAGATGTGTATCGGTGAGGATTAGATTTGACTATACCAGAAAACCTCCCAAAAGAGGACCTTAAGGAGGATGAAAGTTTATTTCTCTCTTATGTAAAGGTTAAGGTATTACTGGGGCACCTGCCTGGTTCAGTCTGTAAAGCACATGACTCCTGGTCTCAGGGGAGCAAGTTCAAGCCCCACAGTGGGTGTAGAGCTCACTTAAAAAAAAAAAAAAAGAAGTCAAGATATTTATCTTGTTGCTTTGCCATTCACAACCTCAACTTCATGGTCATCTACATTCTAAGCAACAAGAGAGAGGAAGGTGAGACTAGGGAAAAGGGCAGATGCACTATGGCTCTTAAGGGAGGTTCTCAGAGGCTGTTACATTAACTTCTTTTTATATCCATGCCATTGAACAGAACTTACATGGGCACATCTAAATGTAAGAAAGTCACATGCCCAACTAAAACTCAGGATTTTTATGGGACCCCTGGGTAGCTGAGTGGGTTAAGTGTCTGACTCTTGATCTCAGCTCACGTTTTGATCTCAGGGTCATGAGTTCAAGCCACGTGTTGGGCTCCATGCTGGGTGCGAAGCCTACTTAGAAAAATAAAAAGAGGGGGCATCTGGGTGGCTCATGTTAAGCAACTGCCTTCAGCTCAGGTCATGATCCTGGAGTCCTGGGATCGAGTCCCACATCAGGCTCCCAGCTCCACGGGGAGTCTGCTTCTCCCTCTGACCTCCCCTCTCATGCTGTCTCTGTCTCTCTCTCTCAAATAAATAAAATCTTTAAAAAAGAAAAAAAAAGAAAAAGAAAAAGGGCCGCACACATGCACACATAGCTTACAGTCAGTTTAAAACTAAGTGGCATTTGTTCTTTCTTTGTTCTTTCTTACTTTTTTGTGACTTTAATAGTAATACATACTTTAAAAAAAATACAAATAATTTAGAAATGTGTAAAGCAGAAAATAAAAGTTTCCCAGTAGTCCCTACATCCCCGAAGGGAGCTATTGTTAATCATATCTTGATATGTTTACACAAATTTTTCTATTTAAATATAAAAGATCCTGGTCTGATTCCTGTAACAAAGGCCAAAATAACAGGGCTTTAAACAAAATCGATGCTTATCTCTCAGTCATGTAATGATCTAGAAGCAGTCCAGAGCTAATGTTGTGGTTACACAGTGCTGGGATCCTAGGTCCCTTTGCTACTCCTAATGCTTCTGCATTCTCAACACATAGTTTTTATCTGATGATCTAAGATAGCTGCTCCCAATCTAGTTACAACATCCATATTCCAGCCAGGGAGCCCCAGAGAGAAGAGAAAACAGGCCACTCCCCTTTTTCATGCAACTGCCTGAGAAAGTTGCCTGTACTACTTCTGTTCACACCCTCTGGAGAGCAACATAATCACATGACCATACTTATTTGCAAAGGATACCCTATTGGGTGGAACATAATCACGTGACCATACCTTTTTGCAAGGGAGAGTGGGAAATGTAGTCTGTAGCTGTCTTTCGTTGGGCAATGATGTACCCAGCTAAATCTCTAGGTTACTTTCAATAAAGGAAGGAGGTGAGAATGAGTATGGGGAGACAACTAGCAATCTCTACTATGGAACATTTAAATATATATATTTAAAACGTTTATTTCCAGAAAAAAGGAATCTATACATATTTGTCATCTCTGCCTTGATTCTGATTTTAGAGTCAAGGATCACCAGAGATTTGGGGAAAGCCTCTAGATGGAGGTCAAAATGAACCAAAAAGAATGAACTCAGACAAAACAGAGGCAGACTATGTAAGGAATAGAAGAAAAGGTAAAAACATAAGTAATCTGTAATTAATAGTTCATCCATGCAATGAGTACAGGATGCTATTAAAAAAGAAATATTCAGGGGCGCCTGGGTCGCTCAGTTGGCTAAGCGTCTGCCATTGGCTCAGGTCATGATCTCAGGGTCCTGGGACTGAGGCCCAGCTCAAGCTCTCTTTTCAGCAGGGAGTCTGCTTCTCCCTTCCCCACTGCCCTCCCCTCTGCTCAGTCTCACTCTCTCTCTCTTCTCTCAAATAAATATAAAATCTTAAAAAAAAAGAAATATTCAGAAACCAGGAAAAAGCTCTTAGAAGTTAAAAATATAGCAGAAATAAAAGTTCAATAGCAGGGTCAGAGGATAAAGTTGAGAAAATGTATCAGGAGACAGAGCAACAACAAAAGAAAAAGAAATAGAAAATAGAAGAGAAAGTATACAAAAATTAGCAATTAGCAATTTAGAAGATCTATTAACTGATTGGTAGATTTTCCAGAAAGAGAGAGCAAAGTAAATGAGAAGAAAATTATCAAAAAATAAGATGATTTTTGGGGTGCCTGTGTGGTTAAGCGGCTGACCTTGGATTTCAGCTCAGGTCATGACTTTAGGGTCCTGGGACTGAGTCCCTAGTGGGGATCCCTGCTCAATGGGGAGCCTGCTTTTCCCTCTTCCTCTGCCCCTCCCCCTGCTCATGCTCTCTCTCTCAAATAAATAAATAAATAAATAAATAAATCTTTTAAAAAATAAGACCATTTTTCAGAACTGAAGGACATGAGTGTCTAGTTTCTACATACAAATCATTGCCCAGCACAATGGACAACAGCAGAAGCCCCACACCAAGGCATATCATCGTAAAACATCAGAACATTAAGCCTTCAGAGAACGGGGGTGACAAAACAAAAATAAACAATAAGGCCCTCAAAAACCGGGTCACCCACAAAAGAAACAGAATGTGAATGGCCTTCTCAATAGCAATGTGAGAAGTGAGAAAACAGTGAAGCAATGTGTTCACGGATCTAAGTGAACAGGATTTCCAATGAAGAAGACTATGCTTAGCCAAACTATCATTCAAATATGAGGGTAAAATAAACACACACACACACAGTTGCAAGGGTTTTATGTGCTCTTTTTTGCTCAAGAAACTAGGGGGGAATGTTCTCCACTACAGTGAAGAAGTATGTGAAGTTCTAGCACAATGGGGCTGGGTGGGGGGCTTGCAGGAAGCAGGTTAGAGGATGGACAGGGGGTGAAGGGACCCCTCAGGATGGTGGGGGCAGCAGTCGGCCCACATAGCAACTGGTCTTGGTGGGACAAGAAGTCAAAGTGCCCTGGAAGGAAAGGTCCCCCCAGACTGACCATTCACAGATGCAGTCATATCTTCCACTGTTTTGCGGGAGAGTGAGAGAAGGGATTTGTAACGGGTTGAGAGAAATCTAAGCAAATAAAAATCAGAGGCAGTAATTAACTTCCCCTGCCCCCACAACTGTAGAAAAATGAAGCTATGGTATGCTATGTAAGCACTTACCACTGATTTACCAAAAATAATTATATAATGACACTGCAAGAATGGGAACAGGGAAGATCATACTTTTGTTGAGGACACAAAATAGCCAGAGCATCCTTTTTTTTTTTTTAAGATTTTATTTATTTATTTGACAGACAGAGATCACAAGTAGGCAGAGAGGCAGGCAGAGAGATAGAGAGGAGGAAGCAGGCTCCCTGCCGAGCAGAGAGCCTGATGCAGTACTTGATCCCAGGACCCTGAGATCATGACCAACCCACTGAGCCACCCAGGCGCCCAGAGCGTCCTTTTTCACTGTAGAAAATGAATAGTCAATATCTAAAACTGAGGGGAAAAAATCACAGAACAGCAGGACAAGCTTATTTATAGAAGGAAATGGGAATTACTTTTTAAAATTATAGGCCTTGAGGTGCATGGGTGGCTCAGTCATTAATCATCTGCCTTCGGCTCAGGTCACAATCCAGGGTCCTGGGATCAAGCCTGGAGTCCAGCTCCCTGCTTGGCGGGGAGCCTGCTTCTCCCTCTCCCATTCCCCTTTCTTGTGTTCCTTTCTGTTTCTCTCTTGCGTGCACAAATAAATAAAATCTTTTTTTAAAAAATGAGATTATAGGCCTTGTAAAACTATTGTTAATTTGCATGTATTTATTTGATTAAAAAACTGAAAATGATCAGGCTAACCATAAGAATAGAAATGGAGTGAGTATCTTCCAAATCAGATCGGGGAAGTGTGGAAGTAAAAACCAATCATTCAATGCAATAAAATGCAGGCATGGTAGATAAATGCTTTGGTGAGTCGCTGGATGAGTATGGTGGAGTTAGCTCATGACCCATTCCTGTGTCTTCCCAGGGCCTTCCTGTATTTCAGAAGCTACGATTCTGGATTCGGTTTTGGCTCTTCCCATCAAATTTTCTCTTACTTGATTCGTAAGGTAGAAGTGAAGCAGAGCGTGGTTGTGTGCTGTTTCTGTGGGTGAGCACTGCCTTGGGGGTGTCTCATTTCTCCGTGGTGGGTTCCAGTCATGACACTAGCCATGCGGTTCAGGAGCTGGCAAGTGTGGCCACAGCTTTCCAATTCAGTTAAGTGGTTTCCAGATTGGGCCAGTAAGGGCCAGAGGCTCTTTTGGTGGCCCATCCTGCAGCATGCTTCTCCACGTCACTCCTGAAGGTTCAACCCAGAACCTGCCTCTCCCACCCTTCAGAGAAACCCTTTAGCCATTTTACACACTATAATAAATCCTTTGTACCTAATCTATCTAGAATGAATTCTGTTCTCTGAAACTGAACCCAGATGATATAACAAGAATGCAGAAAATAAAATATAAAGAAAAAGTATGTTAAATACCCCAAATAAAAGAATTCAATTACAACGAGAATTAATCCAATTATAATTAACAAAAAAAAAGCTAAACTCCAGCTAACAGTGATATAGTCTCATATTAAAATTTTGAAAAAAATGCAGCTGGATGCTAGGAGACACATGAAAAACAATGAAATGCTACGCAGTAGTTAAAAGCCATAAACACAAATGAATAGGAAATGAGAAAAGTTGCGAAAGATGACTCAGCATGATGTCATTTTGAAAAACTGAAAATCGACCGCTGGTGCTCTATAGAGTTGGCAGATCCATACATCGCATGTAATAAGCCTATAAAAACGTGAGGAGGAATGAGATGCACCAACTCGAGCCCAGGGACGAGGGAGGAAGGAGAACTAAGGGTGGGGCTTTGGTTAGGTCTAATTTTGTATTTCTTTAATAAGCACCAAGTAAACGAAGCAGCACGTTTTCTGTTTAATCTCGAGTGCGGGGCGTGGGTGTCGTCGGTGGACTTCTCCGGACGCGTCCGCGTGTCTCTGGTGTGGTTGACGAAACAGCCCCACTCGGCGCCGCGCTGGGAGAGCAGCTCCGGGGCTGCAGAAGCAGGGGGACGGCGGGGGACTGGCCGCTGGCCGGAGCCGGGGTCTGCGGAGGTCCCGGGGAGACTCGGCAAGAACCTGGACCAGGGGCCGGGGCTGAGGAGCGAAGAGCTCGCACCAGGGCGGGGATGGCGGCTCCCGGGGCCGCCCCTCACCAGGTGGTTTTTTGGAAGCTCCGCTGCGCGCGCCCGGGCGGACCCTGAGCTGAGCCCCCCGAGGGCGGCGCGGGCCGGGGGCGGGCTTGGTGGGCGGGCGGCCGGAGGCCCCGCACGGCGGGAGCCGCGAGAGGGAAGGCTCGAGCTCGGGACGCCCAGTCGTCTCCCCCGGGAGCAAAGCGGCGGCCCGGGGGGTTCGGGGAGGCACGAGGGGGCGGCCAGACGCCGGCTCGAAAAGTCGTAACGCGAGCCGCGCGGCCACGATGCCCCCCGCGCCGGAGCCTGTCAGTCACACAGCGGCTCCCACACGTCGGAGCCGGCGTGCTCTGCCCACGGGGCTCGCGGCGGGTCTCGGCGCCCCAGGGGCCCCGGGCCGGGCTGGGAGCGCGGGGCCGGGCGGCAGGCGGCGGGCGGGCCGCGCCGAGGGCGGGGCCGGCCGCGCGGGGGCGGACCTCGGGCGCGCTCCCGGCCGCTCGCTG
>ML102820.1:50375-80269 GCA_003697995.1 Taxidea taxus jeffersonii | reverse complement strand
ACACTAGTCCTAACCTTTACAAATGTTAAGTGAATTGAACCGCATTTTGAAAGCACAGAAATACACACCTTAAGCACGATTGAACGGTCAGCTTCTGATAGAACTAAAAAGTAATAAATCATTTTGGAACAATTTTCTAAAGCTCTTGAAGGACACATAGGAACAGTTTATATGAATCTTAAAAAACAAACACACACACATGCACACACAGACAGGAAAGAAGGAAGTAAAGGGAAGGGAAGGAAGGAGGGAGAGAAAAAGAAGTAATGCAAAAGAGAAAATGCAAAGAATGGCAGGGGTAAAAAGAAAAAGCAAAACTCAATAAAATGAAAAAAAAATCAGGATTTAAAACAGTAAAAGAAAGCAGAAGATGAAGGGATATTTCCAACAGAACTTTTAAACCTTTAATATTCTTGGAGAAAAAAATTGTAAGAGAATAGAAAACTACCTAAGATAAAAGACTAATAAAACATCAAAGTAGAGAGTTTAATTCTATTAGATTTTGAAAAATTAATTTTGAAAAATGAAACAGAAAGTGAATCTTCACTTATATTAGTGAGAATCAAAATCTTGGTTTCAGGTGATTAGTACTGATAAACTATTCTACAGAAAACCAAATTCAAACTTTCAGAATTGTCTGTGGGTCAAAACAATTTCACTCGAAACTCTGGTGGCTACATGTTCATTTGGGGAAGATGAGGCTCCGATGGGACATAGGAATTTCTTCTCCCGAACTCTGATCTATCCAAGGCTTCCAGAATTTCTCTTTCTCAGAATTTTTCTTAATGTTCAAAAAAGAGATAAGCCCATGGGTAAAACAGTAATAAAGAGATGCTGACTCATAATCTATTTTCATTTACATAAGAAAAATCCAATACATTTTTAGTTTTTGCGTTTGTTCTTTGGAAGCAAGGCAGGATTTTTAGAATCACAGTGATCCTAGTGCAGAAGTTATACAAAAAGCAGTGTGATCTTTAGGAAAACAGGGGGAAGTTTCTAGAAGTGGGATGGTTGTGACTTGCTCTTTTGGGAGCAAAGGTGATTTCTTATTTATGTGAGAGTAAAGCTGGGGGGAATTGCCCAGGTACAGGAGTGGTGAGACCTTGATCATCCCTAAAAATAACCTCTGAGGGCCATATGATACCCCATGGGGCTCCTGAATGGGGGATGAGAGATACTTTAAATGTTTTTGTAGAGCCCATCTATGGAGATTTTGTGCTAGTTTTAACTGGGTGTGGTATTCAGGACTGGTGTCTGCATTTGTACATCCTGTGAACAGTATTGTGTAAACAACCCTAAGCCCATTAATCTTACAGAAACAGTACAGGACCATGTCCGTCACTGGGGTGGGGGTGGGGGACTGGCAGGGTACGGTCACAGCACTGCTCAAGTCCTAATAAAATCAGCCTCTGGGATCTGAGCCCTAACTTCTTTGACAACTTCAGCACACTACTGTTTTCTAATAGAACTTTTCTTCAGATCCAAAGATTCGGCTATACAGTGAATCTGGGCTTTCTGAGACCTGCAGCTTACACTGCCTGAAATGAAAGATGAAATTTTAAGGTTTTCTAATAACCTTAGTAATGTCTACATCAGGAAAGAAAAGACTAAGCATACTTTATGACCAAACCAAAAAAAAGGGGGGGTGAACAGAGAGGAAAGAATGTTGTGAAGAGGAGAGGGCACACAGTAATGATTCACATACGAATGTACGTGATGGGCAGGGAGTAAAGTTCGTAAGGGGGTCTCTATCACATCAGGAACACACGTGACTGGTCAGCCAGTGGTTTGAGAAACACAAGTCAGGAGTTTACATGCAATGTGGAAACTCAACTCAGATTCTGAACAAAATTTTTCCCAAGAGAGGACAGACTTCCAGCTCTGAAATAGATCTTCTTATTTTGAACAGACTATTTCTTTTTCATATTCATTTTATGAAAGATGTAAACAACATTTGGTTCCCCCTTTCTCCTTTTTTTTCTTGAGTAAAGGCTTAAAATAAAAATATTCTACAGGTACCATACATCTAAGGAAAAACTAACACTGAAAGACAGTAGATGTTTTTACTTTTATTGTTTTCTCTCAGGACTCGCATCAGAGAAGATGTTAAAGGATCTTATTTCTAAGTTCTTTTTGCTTAAATTGGGAACCTTAAATCTATAGGAGAAAGGTGGGCAGCCCTTCCTTCCCTGTGTAAAATGGAAAGTGAGTCTGCTATGTTTTAACAATGAAAATTGGTTCAAGGGGCTCCTGGGTGGCTCAGTGAGTTAAGCCTCTGCCTTTGGCTCAGGTCATGATCTCAGGGTCCTGGGATCGAGTCCCGCATTGGGCTCTCTGCTTGGCGGGGAGCCTGCTTCCCCCCTCTGCCCTTTATCTCCGCCTGCCTATCTGCCTACTTGTGATCTCTGTTAAATAAATAAAATCTTAAAAAAAAGAAAGAAAACTGGTTCAAGTAGGATAACTTTTTCTTCCAATCTGAAATGTCATCCTCTCTTGGAACAAACCCAACCAAATAATTTATTCAAAGGGAAAAGATATATATATGGGGCACCTGAGTGGCTCAGCAGGTTAAGCCTCTGCCTTCGGCTCAGGTCATGATCTCAGGGTCCTGGGATTGAGCCTCACATCGGGCTCTCTGCTCAGCAGGGAGCCTGCTTCCTGTTCTCTCTCTGCCTGCCTCTCTGCCTACTTGTGCTTTCTTTCTCTCTCTCTCTCTGTCAAATAAACAAAAATCTTAAAAAATAAAAGATATATGTATGTGTATACATATATATACACATATATGTATGTACATATACATATACAAAATACATATATGTATTACATATATGTATTACATACATATATGTATTTTGTATATGTATATATACAATATATGTATTACATATATGTATTACATACATATATGTATTTTGTATATGTATATATACAAAACATATATATACAAACATATATACAAAACATACATATATATATATGTATATGTAGATATATATATACAAAAACCTTTGACACAATTAGGAATTAGGTGCATGGTTCAGGAGTTGGATCTAGAGGAAGGGTGGAAAGAAGGGTTGGGTGAACAGAATGTGTGTGTCCCATGACAACAGCTGGAAGAGAGACCAGGACAAGAATGGTCAGGGATGATGCCTGTGATAGGGTTTGTCAGGGACTGACCAGAGTAGGGACTCTAGATCACATGCGGATAGGAAAAGCGCAGGTCTATGGCAGGATCCTGCCAATAAAGATTTCTGAACCCCAAACATAAACTAGTCCTTTGTAACATTGGTACCTGTTTCAAAAGGGCTGGTACCAGGTGGTGAGCAGTTGCTTCAAATCTATAAACCAGTGAAGTCCTTCTACAAATAACTTGGGATCCAGTACAGAGATGGTATAAAACCGGGAGCTGTTTATAATTGCATGTCAATTTCAGGGTTCCTCCAAATCACCAACTGAACTGAGTTCAGAAGGTATATCTAAAACAATAGTGTTAAAAATCTAAATATTCAAAAGATGACTCACATCATCGCAGAGCCAAATACAGGATCTCTGCTGTCTTTGCAGAGACAAGATTTTATGCTGCTTGGGTTAAGCACAAGAAGTACAATGATACAGAAATGGAACAGGACTGACACTTGCAGAAACACCTTCCAAGCGTGAGGAAACAAATAAAAGACATAACTGAACAAATTGTAGCTGTTCACTCCGGCTACAGTTTTATAATCTCAATGCTTGCATGGTACCTCTATGATACATTTTTAAACTAGCAATACTGAAATTTTGAAGCAGGAAGAGATTCGTGTGGTTTCAGATCAGGATGGTTTAGGGAAGACATAAAAGCTACATGAAATTTTAAATGCAATTATTTTAGATTAGAATATTTGGACTGAAAGATCTGGAGGGTACTGTTTTTGATAAGACAGTCCCACTTGACAAGAGCTGTCACCACTCTGGGGCTCTCTGTTGTCAACTAAAGATGAAAAGCCATCATAAAGAATTAACTTCAACTTTTAAACAGTTTGAAAATGTCAAAGAGGTCAGAGAAGATATATTTCTTTATATGGCATATTTACCTGATGAGCTTTTGGGTAACAATGTGTTTTTACTTTCCATTCAAGTTAGTCTAAAATCATGGTAATCGATCACTGGGAATGACAGCTGACCAGGAAACACTATGATTGGCTGAGGTCTGTGTCAATCACCCTCATTCAAGGGATAGGCAGAGCATACTAGATCTTCTTCTTCTTTTTTTTTTTTTTCATACTAGATCTTCTAATAGCAGTAATTGGCAACTATGAAAAAAACCCTGCTAGGTCTCCTTTTGCATTATCCATAACCATTTATTTGGTTTCCAATTACATGGAAGCCAATTTAAAAGCTTTTATAACTCATACCTCACTAGTGGACCTATTGTTCGTATGTTCTCCTGGGGAAGCTCAGCAGCCATTGCAAAATCCAACACACACACACACACATACACACACACACAAATGCATTTCTACATTTAAATGTAAATATTAGCTTCTTTCAACAAAAAAGAAAGAAAAGAGAAAACTTGGATGATATTTATTATGATCACCTTAGCAAACAAACTCTTTTCAAAGACAGATTTGATTTAATATTATGAGAAATTTTAATTTCATTTTAAACAACATGAGGCCTGAGAGTGACTTTGCATTTCTAACCTGCATTCCTCCTTCTAAAGAGGAAAGTGATAAGTTAAAGCAAGTTCAAGTACTATGGTAGCAAGCTAATTCCCTTTTTCCACATGCGTTTCAGAGAGAAAGGTCACGTCAGCTGTCACTTCTCTCTAACTGATGCTCAGCGTCTGTGTGCACTGAGCATGATATATTTAAAAGAAGCCAAGAACTTGGCCATTTTCTGCATCAACTGTATTAATCATAAACCCTCCATCTTGAGCTGAAATGAAAGATTAGGTACAGATGAATTTGTAAACAACAAATGCATGGAAAAGTTCTTTCTGCTCACAACCTACCCCCCTGCTCCCCACCATTTTGGAAGGTAAGTAACCCTTGCGACTAGTAGAAATGTGTTCTAAAATCAGCCGTAATTTATATGATGGGTTGCTTATAATGTGGGAATCTAGCTGCCGACCACTCAGGCAGCTGACTCCTCGTCAAGCATTGACAGTGAGGTGAGGGAAGCAGCAAAGGGCAAATAAAAGGCACCAAATAGTTCAGACCCATATGTTAATTCTTCCAGGAGAAGGTGCTGAAATATACACAGGGACCATGGGGGTAAATGTGGTATAAACACCCTTATAATATAATTATTTGTATTCTAAATAAATCATATTTCATAACTTCAGTGTTATAAAGGATACATTTTAAAAACTTATGAAAAACAATACCAAGAAAACTGACCATCTACTTTAATGCTTTTATCTGGGAAGATAAATCTGTATAATTTACTTAAGAGAGATTTATATATGAGATGAAGATGCCTGAAAAAAATGGTTTCTTTATTAAAATGTCTAGAAAAATAGATGCAATCATCTGAGCCATTATTAGCCAAATGTATAGTCTCTGTTGGAACTGTTTTCCAGGAGGAAACCACCAAAGAAACCCCATTTATAAGAAATCATCTTATAAAAGAATAAACCAGAGGGAGGACTCTCAAAATGTTACCCTGCTTTTTAAAAACAAAAATCTCATCTAAATCCTTAAAAGTGATGTATTTTTTGAGTAGAAGAAAGACAACCCCTTCCTTCAACTACCCAGATGCTACCCCTCCACTCATATAGTCTCACTTGGGTGTCTTAAATAATGTCCTTGTCATTTCTCTTTGACTCCCAAGGCAGTGCTACCTGTGAACTTCTCTTGGCTCTGTACATGGGCCTACAAGGCAATTGAGCCACTTCTTTCTAAGTCATTAACTAATGTTCAGGTACTGTCAGATCACTCATAACGAAAAATCCATGCAACCCACAGGGCCTCCTTTTGCCTGGCAAATGAATTTGCTACCACTGGACACTAGCGGTGCTGTCTGGCACCCAGACTTCAGTCAATAATGATGATCATTATAGGATTCCGCATTTACGGCAGTTCCTCAAAGTGGAGTTATCTAAGAATCCCAGGCTATTAGAAGCAAGTTTACAATCGCTGTTCAGGGTTGAAATTTAGCTGCTGGTGATTCTCTACCAAATTAAACTCCACCACAGCCTGGTATCAGAGCACTCTATCTAGTTGCCGACACAAGGACAGAGGCAACTCCCAGTACCATTCTGCTGGGTTCTTTACATTTTTATGTACTCTTTTTATCATAAACCTACACAGAGTAGAGGATTATTATAATTCTCTGTTTGTAGACAATGCTCAGAGGCTCAGAGAATTTCAGTTACTCATCCAAAGTTTCATAGCTCATAATGACAGAGTCCATATTTAAAACTGCGTCTCTTCCTTTTCACAAGAGGATTAAGGAACCAAGGAGCACTTTTAAGAGCCTTATCTGTAGATTTCAAACCATGGAGAGAGGACAAGAAACCCACTCCATTATTCTACCCCTGAAAAAAGACTCCTCTGGATGGAAGTGGTTTGCATTTTTAAAAAGGGAGAAGGAACTCTGCTTAATCTTTGAAGATGAAGCAGTGCCCCCAAACTAAAGATTCAAGGTGGACACATTATATCTTTGGTGCAATTGATTCAATCCTGGATCCCCTCTCCTTTCTGTTGCTTTCTCTCAGTAGTTTAGATCATTTTTTCTGAACCAGACTACTGGCCTAGGATGTGACTGAAGCATCTGAGGGTAATGGGACGATGGCCTGTCAGAGCTGACTGCCATGGGTAATTTGGAGGATGCTTATGGGGAAAAAAAGAAGAGTAAATTTAAATCAGGAACGTTCTTGTCTATGAAGACACTGACCAGCTCTATATCAACAGATATTTAAGATGGGAAGCTAAGTAAAATTAAATATAAAATCTGTCTTATTCAAAGGTTCAAGACAAGGACACCTTCAAAATTCTACCCAAAGCTATACCAAATTAATAAAAATGAGCAGGACAGGGAAAATTAAATTACAGGTCTGCAAAGCTCTTGGCATTTCAATCAATAGTATTACCTTTTCTGAATTCAGTCAATGTTCTTTCAATGGCTCATGATGAATAGCCTACCAAGGGTATAGAGTTCTCTGCTTTTCTATCTAACCATTTCTACTTTTTCCTGATACTCTGCTACAAAACACAGGACATCCCCACTTCTTACCTTACTTGTGCCTCCCACCAGAAATGTTCTGTGCTGCTTCCTGCCTACTGACCTCCCCCCACCCCCACCCCCGCATCACCCACACACCCATGAAACTGTCCCTGATCCCCACACCCTGTTTTTCTGAGTGTCCACCACAGTTTCTATCCCACACCACAATGTCTCAACACGTGGTGCCCTATCAACTGTACTGTCAGTTGTTTCTCTGACTACATTTAGGAGCACAGCTCAGTTTCTTCTGTGCCTCCAAAATACCTGCAACACTCCTAGGCTTTAATAAATACTTGGTCATTATCCAGCTGATTAACCCACAAGCTGCCATGAAAGGCTGAGAGCTACAACCACATTCCATGAGTAGGGAGCACCAAGGATACTGGAGGGGTCAGAGAGAATATTCTAATTCAGTAGCATCCTAAGTACAAAAGCACAAGTAACAGTACACATTTGTTCCTCGGCATGAGATTTATAAATGGAAGCATTGATTTCAAGTGTCAAAGAAACATAAATATTGTTCCTAGGGCAATAAATGAAAAACAAAACTGAAAGGCTTTGACGACACTTCCACTGGGTGGCTGTCACTCTCCAACCCAAACCTCCTTCACATATTTTTTTGTTTGTTTGTTTGGTTTAAAGTAATCATGAAGCTTCAGCAGCCATCAGGGGTGGAAATGTAGAAAATGTTAGCAACAATGTCTCAACTGTTAGGACAGCCCAACATTTCTAAACATTTTCTTTGAATAAAGAGTCTGGTTTAAATGAACATGAATGCACAGTGCTTTCCTGCTAGAGCTGATGCAGCTTAAGACAGAACACAGATTGGTCCAGGTTTCCCCAGGGTTGCCTTTTCCTTCCCAAGTTCATCACTCATCTATTTCCCCTAAGTTAAGGCAATGCCTTAGGGACCAAAGTAGTTGCGCTACATCTTTATTTATTAATTGCTTTTTATTCAACTTGTGACGATATATTTAAAGCCTACAAGGTTGTGTTCAGGAGATTCTAAAATTGGTTGAAGAATGAAGAGTTAAACATTTTCAAACTCATCACCATTGAGAACTAGTAGATGAGCGGAAGGTGACTGAGCAGAGAAGAAATGGACCCTACCCTTGAGAGTGGCACAAGTCGATGGGAATCCCAACCTCAGACAACCTTGAGCAAAGTGTTGCATCACCCTGCATCTTAGTTACCTCTTGGAAAAAAATGAAGGTCATGGCTTCTACCTTATAGGGTGCTTGTGATAACTGAATGTAATGATGAATCTTAGTTTTCTAGCATTAAGGACCATGGTGAAGTAAGGAAGGAAGATGGAGAGGAAATCCCACTTTCATATGACCCACACGTTTCCTCCATGAGTCCTGAGTCATCCCCTCTTCTACCTCCTTCAAGAGTCCTGACCTCCCCTTCGAGAGTACTGTTGCCCTCTGTGGCCTTAGCTACAATTCTTCCCCATTTAGACTTGCCAAACTGCCAAATGTCCAGGTTTTGAAAAAGCACTACTAGATAAAACAAATATTTCATTAACATTCTATTCCCAGGTGCTACAAATATTCCACCTGAAATGAAAGCAGAAATTCATATGGTCTTCCCTTCCAGCAGTCTTGTTCTCGGGCAAAACAGAGGTTTAATTAAGGTCAAACCTCCCAAGCCATAAGAGAGGATGAATTTAAGGTCAGTAGAAACATATTCTAGTCTATTTCATCTAATGCTGGTGTTAATTTGGTGAGGGAAGGAAAAGGCCTTTAGAAGGTGGAGGCTTGGGACGCCTGGGTGGCTCAGTTGGTTAAGCAGCTGCCTTCGGCTCAGGTCATGATCCCAGCGTCCTGGGATTGAGTCCCACATCGGGCTCCTTACTCGGCAGGGAGCCTGCTTCTCCCTCTCCCTCTGCCTCTGCCTGCCACTCTGTCTGCCTGTGCTTGTTCTCTCTCTCTAACAAATAAATAAATAAAATCGTTAAAAAAAAAAAAAAAGAAGGTGGAGGCTTCTGACTAGTGGAGAATGGGGAGGAAGAGGACGTAGCCAACGTCTGAACCACACGCAGCTGCACACTTCAGGAAAACAGTTCCTGAGAAGTTAGGGGAAAAGTGTATTTGCACAATTCTCAACTCTAAGTATCTACAATTGATTATTTGCGTATTTTCTGGTAAAGCCAAGACACGAACAGTCTTGCTCAGCTTGAAGGCCCCCAGATGTTCAGCTAAAAATGAAATGAAGCCTTCCACTAAACTACTTAGAAATCTAAGAGGAAAAATAATACACAAACCAGAGAACAAGACACAGTACAGGGTAGGAGGCTTTTAAATGGCCTCAGAGCCAAGCATTGCTTCAGTAAACTCTAATGAAGAAGAATCCTGGGATTTATATTCTTCCTCATTATCCCTCAGTTTCCCTTCATTTCTGTTTCCAGCTTTCTTTATACTCCATACTCACCAGTCTTATAGCTTCCCTCAATGGCCCTCTATGGTTTGATATGTAACTTTTTTCCTATTCTTTAGACACGCTGCTTCTGTTTGTTCACAAACTGGGATGTGAAGAGAAATCATATCCCATTTTAGTAACAGGTCCAGATTTTGTGGGATCTGAATCTAACAGAATTGAGAGAGTTCTCTGGAAGAAAGCAATATGGAATTGGGTTTCAACAGAAATATTTACTTAAAATGAGAAAATAAGTCCCAATAGAGAGCTGGGTCTTCATCTTCCAGATCTCTTTCTTGTGAGATTTCTACTAGTGTCCTGATGACACCTGGCTTGCCCCCTTCTGCACCTGGAGCCTTCCATAGCTCGGCTCCCAAGACACTAAGGGTGCTCTCCAAGGGAGGGACCCCAAAAATTAAGTCTCATTTGAATCCTAGGAAATCCTCTTTGCACCAATTTCCCCAAAAGAAACACAAGAAGGGTGACCATCTACTCCCATTCTGCTGTCAGCCCCTGGCAGACATATTTTACTTGGAGAGACAGCGTTCATCGTTCAGACTCCACACCTGATGATCTGCGCTGCTTTATCCCTACCTAAAACATGAGACACTAGATTACAAAACAAGTGGCCTAATTATAAAATTCAGAAGGGCACACTGCATTTTTCAAGTGCAACATATTTTTCCATCTAACTCAAAACTGCAAATGTGAAACTTAAAGACTTGTTCCAGCTTCTGTTAGTGACAGACAGGGCTCCCCAAGGGGTGGCTGCCTTCAAAGACAGGTAAATGAGGGCCCATATAAAACAGCCACGTATTGATGTTGTAGTAAAATTCCAGAAAAATACATTGGCAGACAAGTAAATTTGTCACTAATAATTTAATGTAATTTCCCTAAAATGGAGCTAATAGGTACTCAGGGAATACACCTCCAGGGCTTACATCAAATGTGCATGTGGAAAATCATGAAATAATATTTTTTTTAAATGTAGATGCTTTGTCTGACATGTTGGTTTATGATGAAAATTATTCTTCCAAAATGAAAATGGGGAGGGGAAAATATAACCTTCCCAAGACATGGATCCTTTAGCTCCCAAACCTTTCCTGGTGGTGGCAAGTGAGAAGCAGTGACTGACTGGGAGCAGCAAACATTTGTTTGCATTTTATTTCCCCCTTAAAATGATGTACTACAATTACCAAATATTAATGAACCAATCATGTTGCAAATAGTATTTCCTGTGTCACTCTGAGTTATAGAATCTAATATTGGGCTCATTTGAAACATTCCAAAGTTGCATATTTTTTCCCCTTTGCAAAGTGACAGCTCAAATTGTGTTTAGTTGCATCCGTCCAACCATGAGCAAATCAAGTATAAAAATTTCATTTTGTCTAAGTGTTAATGCAATTTTTTAAGCTCATATCCTAGGATGGCTCACTTTGCACTATGCTGGATGATATTAGATGCTGCTTAAACACTATTATCAATTATATTACATGGTGCCAGAAAATTTTAAAATAGCACTTGTTTGGGACTCAAGTCATGAAGTTAGAAGAAAAGAAAAATATAAAGCAGGGGGAAAACATTCTTTAGCTTTTTCAAATGCTGCAATGTTTATGTTTTATATTACAAATAGGCTGATTTCCAGCTATAAATCTGAATTTCATTGCCATTATCGGGGGTTTAATATGAAAAAAGACCTGCAGTCTGCTAAAGCAATAAGGAACAACGCAGCTGTCATGAGCTTAGCTGCTGGATGGAACAACCAGAGACCCAAGTCGGGGACAGAAGGGAGGAGAAGAAAGGTGGTAAGAGAGAAAGCAGCCCTAAGGTAGAGCCATCAAAATTACGAATTAATATAAAAGTCAAAATTATAGAATGTCCATCATTTTTCTATAGAATATTGACAGAGTGAAATGAATTCAGCAGATAATAAAGAATCCATCCTCCCAGAAAAAAAAAAAAAAAAGGGAAAAGAAAGAAAGCAGTCAAATATGCCAGCTTCATAAGCACATTTCATCAAATGTGTGAGCTTAATACAACTGCCAGGGAAAAGCCTGATCCAATTTTGTAGGAGGTCACCGTCAGAAGTCCCTGGCTGTTAATGTGCCTCAGCGTTCCCTGATCTCTTACTCCAGGTAGGGAGGCCAGATGCTGCCGCATGCTCAAAGACGTTTCTTCTTTTCCCAGATCCAATCTCATACACACTTACACGCCCAGGACAGATGTGCCTGTTGTACTGAATGCTAACGGTGAAAGTTGCCAAATAATGTCGATTACAGCCCCATTTCCAGGGGCCCAGAGCATGGAAAAAAATTTCATCTTTCCTATTACCACATTTCCAGTGGATGCCCTACACACTTTAGGAAAAAAAAAAAGTGATTTTTATTTTAGGTGTCTGAGAAACATGTCTTTGGAATCTGAAGTCATTTAAATACAATATATATGTGGAGCTACAAAAAGCATGTGCCATGCTTTTTATTTACTTAAATCAACCACAGAGAGATCTGCACCACTGGGGTTTATAAATCAGGCATACAAAGTCTGCTAAATGTTTAGAATGCTGCAGTTTTTAGGAAGCTGGTTATGTTGTTGTTTTTTTTTCAATAATTCAGAATAAAAACAAACCTTTCACCAATGGGATGGCAAACTTCTCATAGGGATATTACAACTCACACCCGCCAAGTTCAATGTGTTCACACTTAATGATGTTTAAATGTAATAGAACCAACCACAATTCTCCGGATTTGGGATTCTGGATACCTTTCCTGGTTGGGTATCCATAAGAGAAGCAAGCCCTAATCCTCTAAGGCATACGTTGTTTGTCACGAATTAACTTCTTACCTCTGTAACTAGAATGTAATATTCATGCATTAGTTGTGGGAGATTGAGAAAACAGCCCCTCAAATCATTTTCTGTGTCTCTGTGGTTCAGATGAGGAACCCCACGTGAAAAAGACTGCAAGCTTCACTATTTGGAGTACAGACTGCAGGCCAGTAGCCTTCGCCTTCGGATCACTTGGGGAGTTTGTTTAAACGTAGATTCTGATTCAATAGGTACAGGGTGTGGCCCAGGACTCTGCATTTCCACCAAACTCCCAAGCCCTGGAAGCAGCTCCAAGTGGTCCCAGAACCACGGACTAGCAAGGTTATAAAGCCTCTCTGTTCTCTATGAATTAATAGTCTTAATGGACATTAGCATAAGACTAAGTAATATACTTGACATGTCATGTAACAAATTTGTGGTTTTCACTTCACGCTGGGCAGGACTACCTGTATGTCTCCTACATCAGGAAGGAAACAGCTGCACAGGCATCACCAACCAAAGCCAAGCCATAAAACAAAATACCATAGCTTTGGTTTCTTTGAATCCTTTTGTGCCCCCAAACAGAAGATTTCTACCTTTCAATGCAAATTTACAGAGGGAATTTGCACCCATATTTTCCAACCTAAAGATACACATTCCAATTTATAAATCCATTCAGATGAAAAGGAGATATGAAAATCAAGTTAGATTTAGACATTCATTTGATGAATGGGCTTCATTAGAAAGAATTAAGTGACATGAAATGAGATCCACCTACAAAATCTAGGCTATACGGTCACTGAGAAATGGTCTGCACTGTGCTTCCAGAACTGCTTTTCTCTAGACCTTTATCCCTTCTTTCCACCTGCCACATACTCTTCCTACCTTATCACATATCTGCAAATCAGAAAAACAATGTATAAATTTGCTTTATTATCAAACATATCACTCTGTTAGAATCCTATAAAAATTATTGTACTCCAATTTCCCACCCAAATGTGTATTTTCAATTTTTCTCTTAAGCAGCTATAAAAACTTAGTTGATTTCTGGGGTTCAGATTCATGGATCTACTTAGAGAAAAGGCATCCATTTATAAAGCATCTCTATTTTTCAAGCTTGGAAAAACAGTCTGCTGGAAAGTGCTCTAGCCCAAATGACCTCATATTCAGTCCCAAACAGGATTTCTTCACCAGAAAACAAGGGAGTCAGGAGCATGGGAAGGGAGTTGTACCATTTGAATTCCAAGAAGTTGAATTTTCTCAATTCTAGAAACCCTCTTGGGCTCCTTCAAGTACCATCTACTAGGCCTGCTTCGCCTGCAGTAGATACTCAATAAATTAACATCGATTTGACTAAATTGATGGCTTTAGATAACACTGTGTCTATTTTAATTGTTCTGAATCACACCGGTAAACCTCTGTTTTTTCTTGTCACATGGTGAGTGTCCTCCCCCTTTTTTTTCAGTTCCGGTTGCATCTCTGAAAGAATCTAAATTTTAAAAAGAAGAGCGTTAAGCATTTAGAAGAAGATCTTTTTGAACGCACTCTCAGCCCCAGCTAAGCGGCACAGGATCTGGTCAGTGGCTCGAGGGGCATTGTGCAGGACCTAGTCCCTGTAGAGAGAGGAATGTCCATGCACCAGGTAAGCACTTGGAAAGAAGGGGTGTGAGGACTGTATAAATCCTGATCCAGGAGGGCAATGAATCCACAACGTGCATACAGCCCCACACCTGCTGTCACACACTGTAATAAACCCCCACCGGTGTTCCCGTGACAAAGTTGATCCCAAAGGATAGAGAGCAGTGATGGGAAATATAAATCTATACCAACAGCCAGCCATTCCTCCCACCTCCCGTGTGCCGTATGTGTGTGTGCGCAAACAAGGCTGCTGATACGTAAATACTGCTAGAGGTGCAATCCATCTCCTGCTGCACATTTTGCTTCCATACATGCTCTGTATGTTGCCTTGAATTTCATACAGTATTCAGAAGGACTGAGATTGCCTAGCCTTTGTTCAGAGTAAGTAAGCAGGGAGGGTGGTCCGATTCTAGCAGATTCAGAGATTTTATTCTCCTTCCTTCTTGGGGAAAAGAAAAAATCAGCATCTTAAAATTGCATGGCTGCTGTTTATGATTCATATTACAAGTAGGGCAACCTCTACACCCAAATCAAAATTTCATTTATGATACTGTGGACTTATATGAATAAAGGCCTAGTGTTTTCCAAGGCACCAGAGAAAGATGCACTTGCCACGGGACTAAGCACAGGGGGGAAATGAGACAATGGAGGCTGGGTGAGGGTAATAAAAGACAAAAGCAAACCCAAATGCCATAAATTGATATGAAATTAAAAAAAAAAAAAAAAGGAAAAGGAAAGAGGAAAAAAAAAACCCACAGCATGTCCATCACTTATGCTTGGGAGATGGACATAAAGAGTTGAATTTAAGGCATACTTAAATTCCTGCCACTTGCCTGCTCCAGCTTAGAAATCCTACTAGTTAGAAATATGATTGGAATAACTAAAAAGACACTGGCAACAAGACAGGTTGCATACTAAATGTGAGGCATGCCGGGTGGTTTGAACAGATAGTTTCTTTCAACCACACAAGAAAGAGGTAATGGAGAGAATGGTACAGGTTTAAGCCGGCTCTTGATGTAAATGAAAATAAAAACCACAAAATTTTTTATATCTTTGTAGCATTTGGCTAATGAGTCACTAAAATCATCCCCAGCACATCCATCATTTCTGCTGCAGAGATTCAACCACTCTCCCTCTCTAATTGGTCTAGACAGGTGTCATGATATTTCTGCACAGTGGAAAAAAAATTCCAGAGGTTTCCTTCAGTGAGACTGAAAGGTAGACACTTTGGAAAATGTTACTCTAATTTCAACCTTCTTAGAAACAGTTTACATTTAGCAAGAAAATCAAGACAAATGAAAGTCGCCAGATATAATTCCACAGCCACCCTCCCCCTACCCCTGCCACAGGCCCTTTGTATGGTCAGAAGGAAACTGGAAATAAGTTGATCATTTGGAGAGGGCGAACATACTCAGAAGAAACATGCCTTAACTGGGGAGCTGACTTCACCTGCATTGTTTTTCTGTAACAAACAAAAATTAATTGTAAAATGTTCCAAATGTCGACTCTACCTTGCCATACAGTGACTAAAGACAATTCTACATCATCAGATGATTTTAGGTGCTGCTCAGTATCTCAGGGTAATGGGCTCCACCAGACCCTGTACTTACAAATAAATGGAAAGGAAAATAGACAGCAACCGAAGAAGAAACCAAATTTAAGGGGTGGACCTGCCGCCACATTTTAGCCAGGAACAACAGCTCGCTAATGGTGTTTTAAAGTCACATTTCAACAAAGCGGTGACGTAAGTGAACAGCAGCCAGAAAATAAGAAAGTGTAGCTGGTGTCTCACTGTTCACTTAGGAACTGGCAGGGGAATAAGCCACGACAGTCTCAGTTAAAGACAGAGCGACAGGCTTAACTTTTAATTTCCCGGTTGTCATCAGAGGAATCACAGTCTTGTTGCTATTTAAAATGTATTTTTAGGGGTGCCTGGGTGGCTCAGTGGGTTAAAGCCTCTGCCTTCAGCTCAGGTCATGATCTCAGGGTCCTGGTTAAAGCCCCAGATCAGGCCCTCTGCTCAGCAGGGAGCCTGCTTCCCACCCCACCCCCTCTGCCTGCTTCTCTGCCTACTTGTGATCTCTGTCAAATAAATGAATAAAAATCTTTAAAAAAACGTATTTTAATGTAATCTTTTTTTTCTTTTTTCTTTTTTTTTTAGATTTTATTTATGTATTTGACAGACAGAGATCACAAGTAGGCAGAGAGGCAGGCAGAGAGAGAGAGAGGAGGAAGGAGATGTGGGGTTTGATCCCAGGACGCTGGGATCATGACCTGAGCAGAAGGCAGAGGCTTTAACTCACTGAGCCACCCAGGTGCCCCTTTAATGTCATTTATTTGGGAAAAGGGGGTGGTTAGACAACAAAGAAACATTCCACAGAGAAAGAGGTCACATGAGTTTCTAAACTTCTGTTTACCTTTGTTTTGTTTTGCTTTTATAAAGATTTTATTTATTTATTTGACAGAAAGAGAGATCACAAGTAGGCAGAGGGGCAGGCAGAGAGAGAGTGGGAAGCAGGCTCCCCACTGAGCAGAGAGCCCAATGAGAGGCTTGATCCCAGGACCCTGAGACCATGACCCAAGCCGAAGGCAGAGGCTTAACCTGCTGAGCCACCCAGGAGCCCCACCTTTGGTTGCTTTAACCCTGTAATCAAATACATTGGCACGAGGCTTTACTAACTTAAAACTGATATTGTACATCAGAGGTGTAAGAGTATGTTCCAACCTGGAGCAGCAGTAAGAAACCAAGGGTGATTTCTGGGATGGATGAAATGAGGCCTCACCCATCAGAATTGTGGAGGATGCCCAAGACCTTCTGGGAGCTGGGTCTTGCCTGGGGTATACATGTCAGGTGTGAATTTCACCTCCCTCCCTCAACATTTATATGCAGAAGCTTTCTAAAACTAACATGCCTCACAGACACCAAATATTATCTGGGGAATATTATTTCATCCTCTGGATGAGTCAGAAGTTCATAATTTTTTTAACAACTCAGGAGACAGCATTCAGAGCTTCAATTTCAAGAAAAATAAATAAATGCTATAAAAGTCAAGGAATTTCCAGCTTCAAACCAGTCAGTTGTATCATATAACACTTAACCTCCATTTGTCTTGTTATCTATCTATCTATCATCTTATCTATTTCACCTATGTGTCATCCAGCTTGAGATCATTTCTACCTATATATAAATTACAAATCTACACACAGAACTGGGGTTAAGATAATTTGATAAGCTGTTTGGGTTGGAGGAAGCATGCTATTAATTTTTTTTCCTCAGTGTTTAAGTTTTGTGTTTTCCTGTAATAAAAATGCTTTGCATCTCTAAGTTGAAATCTAGCTTATTTATTTATTTTTTTAAAAGATTTTTTTTATTTATTTGACAGAGAGAGAGAGATCACAAGTAGGCAGAGAGGCAGGCAGAGAGAGAGAGAGAGAGAAGCAGGCTCCCTGCTGAGCAGAGAGCCCGATGCGGGGATCGATCCCAGGACCCTGGGATCACGACCTGAGCCGAAGGCAAAGGCTTCAACCCACTGAGCTACCCAGGCGCCCCGAAATCTAGCTTATTTTAAATGAAGCAAGTAAGCAATATTACTTAAGGTTATTTAAGATAATGAAACACAAAAGAGGTAAGGGGATGTGGGGAGAAAGAAAATGCCCCAGGTAAGATTTCAAAAGGGTCATAAAATGTTTTCACTAAGATGGCTGTGATGAAAATGTGAACACACTGGTCATTTCCTTATTGAACAGGCATATTCCAGCAAGTTCTGTGTTCCTACAGAGCCAGTGCTGGACATGCAGTTAGAAAACATAGAGATCTTGCCCTCAAAGTGTTCATGCTTCATTGGAAGAAGAGAATATACCTAGCCATATGAAAGTTCACTCTTGTCCCATCAGCACCTGAAAACTAAGCACACAGGCAGCTGCCTGGCTTCACAGAACTAAACAAAAGAAACTGGTAGAGAATCACATGATTGCACAGATTCTGGGCACAGAGGACCTTATGAGCACAGAACTAATGTATGACATTAACATAAAAAGATTGATAGCTTTGTTGTACTTTAATTTCTAGGTTTCAAAAATTGTTTTAAAAATTAAAAGACAACAAATAAAAAGTATTCCACAAATATGTCTAAAGGTTGATCTCCTTAATATATAAAGGAATAGAAACTGACAAGGAGAAACCAGAGACCAATTTAAGGAGGGACAATCTTATAAGAGGAACTATGAGTGGCCAAAACCATGAAATGTGTTCAAACTCACAAATAACCATAGAAATACTAATTAAATCAACAATGCAATCTTGCGTTGTCACATGTCACTTTAGTAACTGTTTTGGAAATGCTCGTGCAGCTGAAGAACAGGGAGGCATGCAAGAGTGATGAGCCCACTCTCAGAAAGGAAGAAAAATGACGTGGATGGGATGGGGGCTTCATGGCTATTTTTAACATTTGATTTCTTTAGCTGGGTGGTAGGTATGTGGATTTGATTATATTATTCTCTGTAACTTTTCTCTATACCAGAAGTAGTTCAGTTAATAAAGGGAAAAAAGATACAACACTGCTCAGTGCTGGTGGCTGTGATGGGAGCATGGTGGCATGGCCTTTCTTCAAAGCACTGGCAACATGCTTTGGGCGCCTTAAGAATGGCTTGTGACTCTCTCCACTTCACTACTGAGAAGCTACCCTTGAAAAAGAGCCAAGACAAAAACAATGGTTTAAGAGCAGTGATGTTTATCAAAGTATTATTTCTAACAGTAAAATATTTAAAATAAGCTAAATGTACAATAAAAGAGGAAAAGGAAAAATTATAATACATCTATAAGAGAATATTATGAAGTGATCCAAATAATAATCTAGACATTCTTATAATATATACAACTGATCAAAATGTTACATGATCAAAGTGAGATACAAAGATCTATCTATACACACATGTATATATATTGTATATACACACACACACACACTTATAAACACACACTGTATGATGTCAATAATATAAAAAGGAAATGTATATGTTAGTGAAATTAAACCTCATGAGTGAACTAAAATTTAAACATCATTATTTATTTCTCTCCTAAAAAGGGACCAGATCTACTCTTTCCCCTCAGAGAAGTCTTCACGTCAAAGTGGCTCATATAGGGGAAAAAAAAAAAAAAAGGATGGCTCATATGAAGAAATGGCTTAAATTTAAGAAATGAGTCTAGGGTCATTTGTATTGGGGGAAAAAATACAATCATGGAGAAAGCAACTCAGCTCATTATATTTATATATATTTAATTTAAATTCATCATCTCATTAACACTAACATTTAAATTATCAATATTTGAATATTTAGAATAAACATCATATACTTCCCACATATTTACAAATCCACATTACAAGTAGAGATAAAGTGTTAGAGAAGGGTGTATCAGTGAGCTATTTTAACCCATTTTGCATGTGTGAGTCCTGCAAGTAAGAAGGCACACAGAGGTCTTTTTTATAGTGCCTCTTGATGACAACCAACGGGAAGGACTCACAATTCAGGTGAAACATGCCCTCTGAATATCAATGGATAAGCTTTTTATTAGAAGAAGCTAATCCTTCTGAGTCACCAAAAGTAGAGAAGAAGAAATGAGAGGGACAGCTTACTCCTTTGTAACATCTTAGAACTTTCATTCCACGTTTAAGGTATGTTCAATGACTTCATTAAAGATCAATTCCACCATAAAAGCAGTAATTTGAGATGATGAGTGGAGGAGGAAAGTGGTGGAGGAGAAAATTTGAATTTGCAAACTACAGTGTTTTATTCTAGTGGAATCTTGTCAAAATTTCCACACTTTAAAAAGAAATTCAGGCAAAGCTCTTTGTGTGGTACAATTATAAAGAGAAGGTAGAGAGTTTTCAAGGAATTTTACTAGTGGAAATAGACCCATGTTGTGCTCTAGCAAACTACTACATCATGCACTGATATGCCTTCTTTCTGAAACCCAGAAGAAGCCACTGAATAAATGAATTGTTCAGCCATTTAGCAATTACATACTCAACTTTCTGCCAGAGGTACAGGGAGCTGTATGCTACTCAGGTTATCAGCCCAGAAAATGGAACTACTCTTTCTCTCTTTTCCTCAATCTCTCTCACACACACACAAGTATGAACAGAAGTGTGACTCAGTGTTCTGTTAAATTGTGCAAGGGGGGCTCATGTCCTAGGGTTGTGACAAGCTTGCAGTGGAGGGCTGGAAACAGAATGACCTTTCCTTTCCTCTCCTATCAGAAGGATAGTCCTCCATTCTAAAACAAACCTCTCACTCGGTGATCTGGATTGTATTCTACTGATCACTGAACATCTACATCTACTCCTGCTACCATCCATATCCACCCAACTTTTGTCCACCCCCTTTTGTCAACAATGCCTCTCTTTGCCTCTTCTTCCTGCTAAACCTACTAGCATATCTTCTTTACCACAAAGCTACTTAAAAGAGTTGTTTATATTGGCATCTCCATTTACCGGATATGTATTCTTGAGATTCCCTTGTAATTTGTCTTCTGCCCTTATGATATACAGCACTCCTGTATTCTCAGTAGGATTAGTAATTTCCTCTTATCATCACTAACGGCCTCAGATAATGCAATTGAATAGCTTATTTTCACTTCTCATCCTATTTGATTTTTCTTTACCATTTTTATATACTTTCCATGGAAGAGCTTATCTGTCCCTTTAACTTCACTTCTACTATCATAATTTCAATAGTCAGATACAATAATGGAAGTCCCGACCAGATCTCTTTTATTAGCTTGATATCTCCAATTAGATATTCCCAGACTCCTCAAATTCATCATCTTTAAACTAAACTTACTACAATAAACTAGAAGAGAGTATATCCTCAACATAAGAAAAGATATCTCTTGGAAACTAAGAGCTAGTATCAAACCTAATGGCAAAACCCCAGAAACAAATATAAGACAAGTTTGCCTGCTCTTATTGTCATATTATTAATATTCAACTTGGTTTTGAAAGTTCTAGCCAAAGCAATAAGATAAGAAAATAACTAGGAAGTATGCATATTAGAAAGAAAAAGGTAAAAGTACCATTGTTTGCTAATGATATAATTGTCATCTCTGATAAATTTAAGAGAATCAACTAAAAAACTATGAAAACTAAACCTATTGAACAAAGTGGCAAATTGTAAAATTCAGTAAATTTTTGAAAAAAATCAATAGCTTTATATGCCAGCAATAATCAGTTAGAAAAAAACAATGATAATATCCCATTCACAGTGAGATTTAGAAGATATAATTATTAAAAACATATTTAATAAAAATTGCATGATACCATATGGTAAAAACTGAAGCATATTACAGTGAAACATAGAGGAAGGTTTAAATAGATATAGACACAAAGTCATATTTGTAGCTAGATGGAAGGTTATACAACTATAAAGCTAATAACTTCAGCTGAATTAATCTATAAATCTGACAATTACACTAAAAGTCCCAAGGTTAAAAAAAAAAAAAAGCCCCAAGGTTCTTTGGGGTGGGGGTAGAATTTAGTAAAATGATTCTAAAGCTCATTTAAAAAATAAAAACAGGAGATTAGCTAGAAATTTTGGGGGAAGTGAATAAGGAGGCGTTTGTCTAGCAGATATTAAAATATATACAGTTATGTTGTTAAAACAATGAGGTTCTGGTTTGAAAAAGGTAGATTAATGGAACAAAATAACATGAAAAAAATATACTTGAATATACAAAAGAATTTGTGTAACTTAATGTGGCATTTCAAATCAATAGGAAAAATGGCCTCAAAAAAAAAAAAATGGAGATCAGTAGCTATTAGGGGAGAAAAAGTTAAATCTCTATCTTTTGTCTTTACAAAGAAAACGCAAAGTGAAAAAGATAGTTTGAAGCACAAGCACGGGTGTGTGTGTTAAACCTGGGTGGTGTGTATACGGGTATCTAACATAGTATTTTCTAAATGTTTAAAATATATCATGATTTAGAATGAGAAACAGAAAATTTCGTCAAATCAGAGATTTGCAAATTAGCCTAAGCTGCAAAACATATATATTAAAAGAAACTATGCAAACAAATTGGAAAGCAAACCATGCACTTAGCCCAAAAGACAAACATTTGCAGTATATAAGCGTGCTTAAACAGAGTATGAAATGGTGAACATCCTAATAGAAACACAGGAACTGGCTTAGGCAATTCCTTAAAGAATGTTAAAAAAAAATACTTAGAATACACATGAAATCATTTTTAACTTCTTTGGTTAATAGAGATCTGAAAATAAAGCAATGTTATCTCCTTATTATCAGTCAAACTGATAAATATTTTTTAAGAACTTAGAAATCCCAGTGTCAGGTAAGTTACAGGGGAAATGACTTTCATATACACTGTTAACATGAGTATAAACTTATACAATACGTCCTGAGGGTAGTATAGCAATACCCTTCAAGAATTATAAAATGAGGGACGCCTGGGTGGCTCAGTTGGTTGAGCGGCTGCCTTCGGCTCAGGTCATGATCCCAGCGTCCTGGGATCGAGTCCCACATCGGGCTCCTTGCTCAGCAGGGAGCCTGCTTCTCCCTCTGCCTCTGCCTGCCACTCTGTCTGCCTGTGCCCATTCGCTCTCTCTCCCTCTCTCTCTGACAAATAAATAAATAAAATCTTAAAAAAAAAAGAATTATAAAATGATCATACTCATAGAGAATTTTATTCTATGGATATAATCATGCATGTGAAGTAAAGATACATGGATAAGGATACTCAATGACAAGGTGATTTTAACTTTTCTCAAAAAGGAAAATTAATAGGGGATTGATTTTTCTTTAGAAGGTAACTGAAGACTATACTTTCAGGGATCATTTCTATAGTTTGTTACTAGAGAAGGTAGCTGATTTAACCCGATATATAGTAGAAGGTCAGATTGCTTTGTCCAGAATGGACTGTCAAGAGGCAAGAATGGAATCAGAGCAGAGAGGCATTGAAAATTGCAAATATCTTACTTAACAGGTTGGATTTTACCTGTGACTTTTCAATATCTTGATATATGATGTGAAGGCTTTCATTTATACTCTTTCTCTCAGTCCTTCCAGACTTCAAAAGGCTATGAGTCCTTTGAAGAGTTCTATTTATATTTAGCATATTAGCATCTAATATGCCTTAAACATAAGGTGCCCTTAAAAATCAATGTTTGTTATGTAAATAAACATGTTACAACACCTGCTGCATTGTGTTTTATCTGGATAAACGTCTGTGTTTCTCACTCAATTGTTTGTCTCTGAGAGCAGGTTTCAATGATTTACTCAACCCTATGCCACTACCACAAAGCACAGTGCCAGATTCATAACAGACATTCAACAAATGTTTATTGAGCGAATGAATGAATGAAGTAGGAATCTAGTTTATTTCTCCTATAGAGACTCTTCATTCAAAACACTAGTCTAAAAACGAAGCCATCTAAAAATAGGTTTTGGGGTATGGGCTTTAAATTTGATGAAATCTACCAAGGCTTCATTGGGTCCTGCTGAAAAGAGAAGGAAGCAAAAATTAAAAAAGAAAGAGTTGTATATTAGCAATTTGTTAGCTTTTCAGGCAAAGAAATAGGTAAGCTGTGATCTACTAAAAAGGAGACATCCAGGGAAAGTGCCAGGTAGTAATTAATAATGGTCCTTTGCAGGGAGGTGGAAGGGCAATATTCTTTTATGTCTTTTGTTCCTTCACCTCCTCCTTCTTTGTATTTAGGAATCTACTATAGAGCATCTTAGAACCTTAATCAGTAGCCTCATCAAGTTCACAGTTGCACTGTGGGCTACAATATTGTAGCCAATATTGGCTGAATCTACAAATACCAGATCCCCTGCTCAGATCTACTATAGTGGAATATTTTTTCCTTCATGAGTTTTCCATTGTTATTTATGCAAGAAAAGACACTGCAGTGTTTTGCAGAAGATAAATCCATTTGTTCACAAATAGAAAATTCCAAACCAAGAATCTTCTAAACCAGGGCTTATAGTAGCCCCATGAGACTCAATAGTCATTGAAGAGTTCTTTATTGGTATGCTCTGAAGAGCACAGTGGTTTAATCATATCCTTTCATGAAGGTTAATATTAAAACAGAAACATGTCATGCTACTGGGTTGTATTTAGAAAAGTAAAACCTCATAGACTTCTAGTTAAACATGGTAAATTGAACATGTGTTTATCTCTGCTTCCTATCCCAATCCTACAAAAGTAATGAAAATTAAAAAAAAAATCAAAGAATAAAAAAGGCATAAACTTATGAGAACAAGGAAAATGGGTAAGAAGATGACAGTGGATGAGAAATGTCAACAAAGCTTTGAAAGAAAGTAAGCCACGGGAAGAGTAAGAATTGCCTTAGCGGAGCAGATGAAACCAAAGTTAGAGGGATGAGAAGAAAGCCGAGTCTCCCCGCAGAATCCTAAAAAGGCTAAAAAGAGGAGGATTGGTTGTAAGTTTGTGGAAAAAGCATGTGGAGCTCTCTATTCCCTCCTCCATTCTGTGAAGCCAGGAGACGACTCTTGCGTCATGTCTGTGTTAAACGAAAAGTTTATTGCAGGAGTATTTAAGCTGAAGTAGCTCTAGACTCAGACATCCTGGGTCCGAGTATGAAATAGGAACATGAAGTAAAAGTTTGCAAGCTGAACAGTGTTGCCCCCAGACCATATTCCCTTCCAGGCTTCCAGATTTCCTCCAGCCAGGATTAGATCTTTCAGGCAAGGAATTAGAAGTTTCTCTAGAGAAACTGAACTCGCTTGGGGGCCCTCCAACAAAAACACTTGTTCACTGCCCCTCTCTACACTAGGCAAACCCAAGCAATCAATGTTTTAGTGCCTCACTCTTGAACCCAGGAAGTCAAAGAACAGAACACATTTGGGGAAAATGGATTGCAAGAACTGAAATGAAGTGCTGAAAAAGAACTCCAAAAAAACAGAAACAATACAGGGGACAAAAGAAAAGCTTTATAAAGGAAGAATGCCATCAGGAAAATAAGAGAAAGTATTGTATCTATGAAACAAAAACAGACTGCTATGTAGATATGAACAATTAAAAAACCAGAATGCGAAAAACCAAAAGAGACTCTTAATGTCATAAAACAAACTGAGGGGGGTGGGGGGAAGAGGGGTTGGGAGAGGGGGGTGGGGTTACATTATATGTTTAAATAAAGCTTAAATAAAGTTAAAAAAAAATTAAAAAAAAAAAACAAAACAGAATGCAGGGCACCTGAGTGGCTCAGTGGGTTAAAGCCTCTGCCTTCAGCTCAGGTCATGATCCCGGGGTCCTGGGCTCGAGCCCCGCATCGGGCTCTCTGCTCAGTGGGAAGCCTGCTTCCCTTCCTCTCTCTCTGCCTGCCTCTCTGCCTGCTTGTGATCTCTGTCAAATAAATAAATAAAATCTTAAAAAAAAAAAAAAGAATGCCACATTATGAAAATTCTTTTTTTTAAAGATTTTTTATTTATTTATTTGACAGAGAGAGAGAGGGAACACAAGCAGAGGGAGTAGGAGTGGGAGAAGCAGGCTCCCCGCTGAGCAGGGAGCCTGATGCGGGACTCGATCCCAGGACCCTGAGATCATGACCTGAGCCGAAGGCAGATGCTCAACGACTGAGCCACCCAGGTGCCCCTATGAAAATTCTTTTTTTTAAAAAAGATTTTATTTATTTATTTGACAGAGATCACAAGTAGACAGAGAGGCAGGCAGAGGGGTGGGGAGCAGGCTCCCTGCTGAGCAGAGAGCCCGATGTGGAGCTCTATCCCAGGATCCCAAAATCATGACCTGAGTCAAAGGCAGAAGCCCAGTCCACTGAGCCACCCAGGCGCCCCTGAAAATTCTTTAAAAATCCAATCAGATGGCAGGAAGAGACAACAGAGGAAATTTTCTTAAAGGTAAAATGAAAACAGAAAAGATAATAAAATTAGGAAATACATCCAAGAGGGCCTAATTTCTGATTAATGTTTCCAAAGGAGAAAAAAAGAAAACAGAGCTAAAAAATTATCACAGGAACATTTCAAGGAATTTTCCCAGGACTAAAAGACCCAAATCCTTCATAAATTAAGAAGTTCCAAACAGGTACCCTGCTCAGTGAATGTAGACAGACACATATTAAAGCACATCTTTGTGAAATTTTAAGACTAGAAACATAGAGAAGATTCTAGATGTTCCCAGAAACAGAATAACAGGCCATACAAAGCAACAGGAACCAGCGTGGCACCAATCTTTTCAATGGGAGCACTGGAAGCTAGAAGACAGAAGGACAGTGCCTTAAACAATCTGAGATAAAATTATTTTAAAACTAGAATTCTATACCCAAAATAGTGATTGAGAAAGGAATGAAGATATTTTCATGTATTTAAGCTCTCAAAGGGTGGGATAAAAGTATTTCCAGATACTTGAGGTCTCAAAACATCCACATCTCAATGCATGTTTTCTGAGGATGTAAAGCACCTCACTTCAGACAAAATGCAGGAGGAAATTGAGAAAAGAAAGCATAACATCCAGGAAAAGTGACCAAAATCAGGCAAGAGAGAAATGGTATTCTCAAGATAACAACAAAAGTTTGAGAACAGAAGGGAGCGGCCTTGGAGCTGCCCATACTGAAATGGAAGTATGGAGAGCCCTTGACAGAGGCAACTGATACATTACCTGATGGGTAGAACTATATGAAACACTTAATTGGGATGATATTAGAACATATGGAAAGAATCACGGAGAAGATTTTTTTTTAATTAAGCAAGTACAAAAACTGATGTGTAATAAAAAATAATGTAACTATAGAACACATTCGGTCAACAGGAAGATAGAAACCTGAATAGTAATTTAGGGAGGAGAGGAGAGGGGAAGCAGGGGATGATGTATAGGAGACCTGAATCCTCACCCACTAAAACAGAAGCCCAGAGATTAGGACTAAGATGGATAAGTTAAGGAATTTATTTAGAAGTATATAAACACCAGAAGAGACAGATCAATAAATGGGAAGTAGCTCCCTTTGGGGACTAGGATTAGGGGTGGGAGGTGGATTGGGGAATTGCTATTTGTATTATAAGCCTTTTAGTAGTATTTGACTTTAAAAAATTTATGCATAATCAATAAAAATTAAAATTAATAAACAAACAAAACTCAGTCTCTGCAAATTAGTGTCTGCGTAAAATCCTCAGATATAAATGAAACAGGTGAAACCAGTTTGGGGCTGAGATGGAGAGGGCTAGTCCACACCTTCTTCCTCCAACACCTCTTCAGAGAACACTGGATTCAGGCAGTTTCTAGAACCCTTCCACCCGACTTGTTCCTCTTTGTCAAGGAAGCTGCTTAAGGAGGGAAGGTGGTACTTGGAAGTGAACAGCCATAGTCACAAGGACTCATGAACTCAAGGTAATTTTAACTCACTTAGGAAAGCAGCTCTGACTCCCAATGAGACCCCATTTTCTTATTAGATGGTTATTCAGACTATTCCTACCCAATGCTTAATCCTTTGTGAGAATGTGGGCAGAGCCCTTCTGTATTTTTTCTTGCTTCCCACTCCCTCCTTGCCAGCCTCATACTTCTAACTCCATAGTGTCGCTTTCCTTTCGATCTGGGATCGACATATGCTCTACCTATGCCATTTTGAGGAATCTCCAATAATCTCAATGGAAAGAATATACGTCCAAAGAAAGATGAGTGAGTTATGATCAATGGATACATTCCTCTATACATAAAGCAATTTTGTGGGTCTGTGTGTTCAAAGACACACACCTCTGTTAACATCCACACAAAATATTTATAATACCAAAATATAAAATGGCATACAAAAACATCATGCATGCATCATTTGTGTTCCTTTACACATCAATATATTATACATATTATATAAATATCACAGACATGACCTATATTAAGTGTAGTACTCATTTGCACACATGCACACAGGAAACCCAGAACAGAACAGCCTGAACAGACGTTGTTTTTCCTTCCTGACAAACGGGCATGAAATAACAGACTGACATCTGCCTCTGCAGGTCATTCAAGTCAGCCTGCTACATGTCAAAATTCAAACTGCTCCATCCATCAACAGCAGACCCAAAATTAACGTAGCTTAGAAATTCTGCAGCAAGACAGTAACAGCCCAATTCAAAGTCTGACCTTCGAGGAATGGTGGGGTACGAGGGAAAATTATTTCATGCCCTGTACCAAAGCCAACAATACAATTTGAAGAGATTTTCAGTTAAATTAATTTTCAAGAAAAATCCCCCAGTGTAGCAGTTTAACTCTTAGGGTCATATAAAAGGAACTCTAAGCATAGAAATTCTGATATCAGGAAGTTCTGCCAGCGCCTTTCATGAAAAAACTAAAAACATTATTTAAAGCAAAACAGTTTTAAGACATTTCCACTGTAGCACATACTGGAAGGCTTTACTGGTAAGTGAAAAAATCATCAAAGATATTTTGTTTTTCATAGAATTTTTTGAAATGGCTGTTAGTTAAAATTGTAAATGAAGGGCACCTGGGTGGCTCAGTGGGTTAAGGCCTCTGCCTTCAGCTCGGGTCATGATCCCAGGGTCCTGGGATGGAGCCCGGTGTCCTCGGGCTCTCTGCTCAGTGGGGAAGCTGCTTCCTCCTCTCTCTGCCTCCCTCTTTGCCTACTTGTGATCTCTCTCTCTCTGTCAAATAAATAAAGAAAATCTTAAAAAAAAAAAGTTAATAAAAAACTGTAAATGAGCTCAATCCTTCAATATTACAAATACAAATGAATCTTTTCTGGGGAGAGTTTGAAGGGTAGGAATTTCCCTCTGCTCGATCATAGCATCTGTACCAGTAAGAACAACTTAACAAATGAATTACTGACTGCTTTGGCTAGTATGCAGAGGACAACCTAGTTTTTTTAATGCCATTTATTTGTAGCCACCAACATACTGAACTGGGCTTTAAATTAACGTTCTACTAAGGTGAAGGTAACTTTTCTTCCTTCCGAAGACTGCTTAGAAACTCAATCTGAAAAGCTGCTCAAGTGTTCTTTCCCAAGAATTCCAATGTTCCCATTAACTTGGGGTCCGGGCTGCTGCTGAGAGAGTGTTTCATAAACTTGTTCACTGGGTTCTCAGGCTCCCCAAATCCCATCTCCCTGCTGCATCTTCCCTTCCCTCTTCCACCTTCCTTGCTTCTCCCTTACAAGCTGTGTCCTGTCTTCCCCCTTCTCACTTCATCTGCATATTTCTTTTTTTTTGAAGTTGATTTTTTTTATTTAAGCTTTTTTATTTAAACATATAATGTAACCCCACCATCCTCTCCCAACCCCTTTCCCCCCCCACCCCCCTCAGTTTGTTTTATGACATTAAGAGTCTCTTTTGGTTTGTCTCCCTCCCGATCCCATCTTGTTTCATTTTTACTTTTCCTACCACCTTAACTCCCACCCCCGTTGCATCTCCACTTCCTCATATCAGGGAGATCATGTGGTAGTTGTCTTTCTCCAGTTGACTTATTTCGCTAAGCATAATACGCTCTAGTTCCATCCATGTCGTCGCAAATGGTAAGATTTCATTTCTTTTGATGGCTGCATAGTATTCCATTGTATATATATACCACATCTTCTTTATCCATTCATCTGTTGATGGACATCTAGGTTCTTCCATAACTTGGCTATTGTGGACATTGCTGCTATAAACATTCGGGTACATGTGCCCCTTCAGATCACTACGTTTGTATCTTTAGGGTAAATACCCAGTAGTGCAATAGCTGGGTCATAAGGTAGCTCTATTTTCAAAATTTTGAGGAACCTCCATGCTGTTTTCCAGAGTGGTTGCACCAGCTTGCATTCCCACCAACAGTGTAGGAGGGTTCCCCTTTC
>ML102820.1:0-49975 GCA_003697995.1 Taxidea taxus jeffersonii | reverse complement strand
TCTGTCAGTTGTCTTTTGGTTTTGTTGACTGTTTCCTTTGCTGTGCAAAAGCTTTTGATCTTGATGAAGTCCCAATAGTTCATTTTTTCCCTTGCTTCCCTTGCCTTTGGCGTTCTTCCTAAGAAGAAGTTGCTGTGGCTGAGGTTGAAGAGGTTGCTGCCTGTGTTCTCCTCAAGGATTTTGATGGATTCCTTTCTCACGTTGAGGTCCTTCATCCATTTTGAGTCTATTTTCATGTGTGGTGTAAGGAAATGGTCCAATTTCATTTTTCTGCATGTGGCTGTCCAATTTTCCCAACACCATTTGTTGAAGAGGCTGTCTTTTTTCCATTGTATATTCTTTCCTGCTTTGTCGAAGATTAGTTGACCATAGAGTTGAGGGTCTATTTCTGGGCTCTCTATTCTGTTCCATTGATCTATGTGTCTGTTTTTGTGCCAGTACCATACTGTCTTGATGATGACAGCTTTGTAATAGAGCTTGAAGTCTGGAATTGTGATGCCACCAACTTTGGCTTTCTTTTTCAATATTCCTTTGGCTATTCAAGGTCTTTTCTGGTTCCATATAAATTTTAGGATTATTTGTTCCATTTCTTTAAAAAAATTGGATGGGATTTTGATAGGCATTGCATTAAATGTGTAGATAGCTTTAGGTAGCATTGACAATTTCACAATATTTATTCTTCCAATCCATGAGCATGGAACATTTTTCCATTTCTTTGTGTCTTCCTCAATTTCTTTTATGAGTACTTTTTAGTTTTCTGAGTATAGATTCTTTGCCTCTTTGGTTAGGTCTATTCCTAGGTATCTTATGGTTTTGGGTGTAATTGTAAATGGGATTGACTCCTTAATTTCTCTTTCTTCTGTCTTGTTGTTGGTGTAAAGAAATGCAACTGATTTCTGTGCATTGATTTTATATCCTGACACTTTACTGAATTCCTGTACAAGCTCTAGCAGTTTTGGAGTGGAGCCTTTTGGGTTTTCTACATATAGTATCATATCATCTGCAAAGAGCGATAGTTTGACTTCTTCTTTGCCGATTTGGATGCCTTTAATTTCTTTTTGTTGTCTGATTGCTGAGGCTAGGACTTCCAGTACTATGTTGAATAGTAGTGGTGATAACGGACATCCCTGCCGTGTTCCTGAACTTAACGGAAAAGCTCTCAGTTTTTCTCCATTAAAAATGATACTTGCTGTGGGTTTTTCATAGATGGCTTTGATAATATTGAGGTATGTGCCTTCTATCCCTACACTTTGAAGAGTTTTGATTAGGAAGGGATGTTGTACTTTGTCAAATGCTTTTTCAGCATCTATTGAGATTATCATATGGTTCTTGTTCTTTCTTTTGTTAATATATTGTATCACATTGATTGATTTGCGGATGTTGAACCAACCCTGCTGCCCTGGAATAAATCCCACTTGGTCGTGTTGAATAATCCTTTTAATGTACTGTTGGATCCTATTGGCTAGTATTTTGGTGAGAATTTTCGCATCTGTGTTCATCAAGGATATTGGTCTGTAATTCTCTTTTTTGATGGGATCCTTGTCTGGTTTGGGGATCAAGGTGATGTTGGCCTCATAAAATGAGTTTGGAAGTTTTCCTTCCATTTCTAATTTTTGGAACAGTTTCAGGAGAATAGGAATTAATTCTTCTTTAAATGTTTGGTAGAATTCCCCTGGGGAGCCATCTGGCCCTGGGCTTTTGTTTGTTTGGAGATTTTTGATGACCGTTTCAATCTCCTTACTGGTTATGGGCCTATTCAGGTTTTCTATTTCTTCCTGGTTCAGTTTTGGCAGTTTATATGTCTCTAGGAAAGCATCCATTTCTTCCAGATTGTCAAATTTGTTGGCACAGAGTTGCTCATAATATGTTCTTATAATTGTTTGTATTTCTTTGGTGTCGGTTGTGATCTCTCCTCTTTCATTCATGATTTTATTTATTTGGGTCCTTTCTCTTTTCTTTTGGATAAGTCTGGCCAGGGGTTTATCAATCTTATTCATTCTTTCAAAGAACCAGCTCCTAGTTTCATTGATTTGTTCTATTGTTTTTTTGGTTTCTATTTCATTGATTTCTGCTTTGATCTTTATTATTTCTCTTCTCCTGCTGGGTTTAGGCTTTCTTTGTTGTTCTTTCTCGAGCTCCTTTAGGTGTAGGGTTAGGTTGTGTATTTGAGAACTTTCCTGTTTCTTGAGATAGGCTTGTATCGCTATATATTTTCCTCTCAGGACTGCCTTTGCTGTGTCCCACAGATTTTGGACCGTTGTGTTTTCATTATCATTGTTTCCATGGTTTTTTTTCAATTCTTCTTTAATTTCCTGGTTGACCCATTCATTTTTTAGAAGGATGCTGTTGAGCCTCCATGTATTTGTGCTCTTTCCACATTTCCTCTTGTGATTGAGTTCTAGCTTCAGAGCATTGTGGTCTGAAAATATGCAGGGAATGATCCCAATCTTTTGATACCTGTTGAGACCTGATTTATGACCCAGGATGTGATCTATTCTGGAGAATGTTCCATGGGCACTAGAGAAGAATGTGTATTCGGTTGCTTTGCGATGGAATGTTCTGAATATATCTGTGATGTCCATCTGCTCCAGTGTGTCATTTAAGACCTTTATTTCCTTGCTGATCTTTTGCTTGGATGATCTGTCCATTTCAGTGAGGGGTGTATTAAAGTCTCCTACTATTATTGTATTCTTGTCAATGTGTTTCTTTGATTTTGTTATTAATTGGTTTATATAGTTGGCTGCTCCCATATTAGGGGCATAGATATTTAAAATTGTTAGATCTTCTTGTTGGACAGACCCTTTGAGTATGAAATAGTGTCCTTCCTCATCTCTTATTATAGTCTTTGGCTTAAAATCTAATTGATCTGATATAAGGATGGCCACCCCAGTTTTCTTCTGATGTCCATTAGCATGGTAAATTGTTTTCCACCCCGTCACTTTCAATCTGGAGGTGTCTTCAGGTCTAAAATGAGTTTCTTGTAGGCAGCATATTGATGGGTTTTGTTTTTTTATCCATTCTGAAACCCTGTGTCTTTTGATTGGGTCATTTAGCCCATTTACATTCAGGGTAACTATTGAGAGATATGAATTTAGTGCCATTGTATTGCCTGTAAGGTGATTGTTACTGTATATGGTCTCTGTTGCTTTCTGATAATACTTTTAGGGTCTCTCTTTGCTTAGAGGACCCCTTTCAATATTTCCTGTAGAGCTGGTTTGGTGTTTACAAATTGTTTCAGTTTTTGTTTGTCCTGGAAGCTTTTTATCTCTCCTTCTATTTTCAGTGATAACCTAGCTGGATAAAGTATTCTTGGGTGCATGTTTTTCTCGTTTAGTGCTCTAAATATATCATGCCAGTTCTTTCTGGCCTGCCAGGTCTCTGTGGATAAGTCTGCTGCCAATCTAATATTTTTACCATTGTATGTTACAGACTTCTTGTCCCGTGCTGCTTTCGGGATTTTCTCTTTGTCGCTAAGACTTGTAAATTTTACTATTAGATGGCGGGGTGTGGACCGATTTCTATTCATTTTGAGGGGTGTTCTCTGCACCTCCTGGATTTTGATGCTTGTTCCCCTTGCTATATTAGGGAAATTCTCTACCAATAATCCTCTCCAGTATACCTTCTGCTCCTCTTTCTCTTTCTTCTTCTTCTGGAATCCCAATTATTCTAATGTTGTTTCATCTTATGGTATTACTTATCTCTCGAATTCTCCCCTCGTGGTCCAGTAGTTGTTTGTCTCTCTTTTGCTCAGCTTCTTTATTCTCTGTCATTTGGCCTTCTATATCACTAATTCTTTCTTCTGCCTCATTTATCCTAGCAGTAAGAGCCTCCATTTTTTATTGCACCTCATTAATAGCTTTTTAAATTTCAACTTGATTAGATTTTAGTTCTTTTATTTCTCCAGAAAGGGCTTTTATTTCTCCTGACAGGGTTTCTCTAATATCTTCCATGCCTTTTTCGAGCCTGGCTAGAACCTTAAGAATCATCGTCCTGAATTCCAGATCTGACATATTACCAATGTCTGTATTGATTAGGTCCCTAGTCTTCAGTACTGCCTCCTGTTCTTTTTGTGTGTGTGTGTGGTGAGTTTTTCCGCCTTGTCATTTTGTCCAGATAAGAATCCGCTGTTCTCCTTGTTAAGTGAACTTGGTCTTGGCTGGATTTCTTGTTGATCTTCTGGGGGAGGGGCCTGTTGTAGTGATTTTCAAGTGTCTCTGCCCCAGGCGGAATTGCACCGCCCTTACCAGGGGCCGGGCTAAGTAATCCTCTCAGGTTCGCTTTCCGGAGCTTTTGTTCCCTGAACGCTTTCCGTAGAGTTCTGGAGGACGGGAATGAAAATGGCGGCCTCCCAATCTCTGACTCGGAGGAGCCGAGAGCTAGGGGCCCCAGTCTTCAGTGTGCCTTCAGAGAAAAGCGCTTAATCACTCCCGTCTCCCCAGCCTCCGGCCACGCTTAGAGAAAATCGTGCGTAATCAGTCCCGTCTCACTGGCTTCTGGCTGCGCTCCGAGCTCACCCAGCCTGTGACCAAGCGTCTCTGTCTCTGGCAGAGTCCCACCTGGAGTCTCCGAACCCCAAAGATGCCTGAGCTCTCCCAGGTCGGAGTCTCCCCGGATCTTGTGGGGACCCCTCACACAGAGCACCAGCCCGTGTCACAGAGCACCGGCCCGTGTCACAGACCACGGCTCTAGGAAACCCCGAGTTGAAAGCTCACTCCTCGGTTCTGTCTCCGCAGCCGGCTTTCCCGCTCTAATACCTGTGAGCTCTGGGACACTCAGACACCGCCGATCCTTCTGTGACCCCGCGGGACCTGAGTCCACGCTGTCCCCGTGAGGTCTTCACCCCAGTTTAGCCTCTGGAGCAATGTCATCTCTGTGGAGCAGACTTTTAAATGTCCTGATTTTGTGCTCCTTTGTTCCGCTGCTTGCCGGGAGCCGGCCCCTCCCCCCGGGGTCTATCTTCCCGATGCGTTGGATTCACTTCTCCGGTCCTACCTTTCAGAAAGTGGTCGATTTTCTGTTTGTAGAATTGTTGTTTTTCTTTTTTTCAATCTCCTGTTGGATTTGTAGGTGTTCGGAATGGTTTGATAGGCTATCTAGCTGATCTCCTGCTGCCTGATGTCATCTCAGCCTGCTACTTCTCCGCCATCTTGACTCCCTCCATCTGCATATTTCTTGAAAGGATTACTCACATCTACTCCTTCTGTATTGTCTACTCCAAATTGTTTCGCCATCTGGGTTCCATCCTTAGGTCACTGAAAATAATCTCCTAATGGCCAAATCCAAAGGCTGGTTTTTTTTTAAGATTTTATTTATTTATTTGACAGAGATCACAAGTAAGCAGAGAGGCAGACAGAGAGAGAGGAGGAAGCAGGCTCCTGGCTGAGCAGAGAGCCCAATGCGGGGCTCAATCCCAGGACCTAGAATCATGACCTGAGCGGAAGGCAGAGGCTTTAACCCACTGAGCCACCCAGGCGCCCTCAAAGGCTGTTTTCAGACTGACCTTCCTACAGATTGGACCATACCTCTTATCTACCCAGCACCTTCTCTCTAAGACTCACCCACAGATAACATTTCTATTCTGCTTGATCCTTGACAAGGGTGGTTCCAGTGTTCTGATTCAATCCCTCAGTCAACACACCCTCTCTGGATTAAGGCTTTACACTGCAAATACCTATTGATAACTCCGAAACTTTCTTTGCTTTGCTTTAAAGCTCTGGGGCGTAGTTTCATCCTCCTTTGGTTATCTCGAGGAACTGTAAACCTAACACATCCCCCAGCCTGCATTTCTCCTGCATTTCCTAGTCACTAGTCAGTGGAAACGCACACAGTTCCCTACAGAGGTCACATGCTTCCATATCACCATGACTTTGCAGGCATTAGTCCATCTGACGATCTTTGTGAAGCTTCTGAAATTTCCCAGGTAGTTCAAAATGTTCCACAGCACCTCACACAAACATTTATGATAGAGTGTTTCGTATGCCACTGGAAGTAGTGTTTACATGTATGTGACTCTCTCCAAAAAGCCATCATATATTTAATGTTCTTCTTCAAAGGACCTACAGCAGGGCTTGGCACGAAGACCTACTTGATAAAGGAATGAGGGGACTGATGACAGAATATTGCTGAATTACCTGATTTACTCGGCATGATATATCCACTGACCAGAATTTAGGGAAAGTAGGGGTGGGACATAGGGTCTATTGTTGAATTTGCCTCAGTATCTCATATGGCTAAGATGATGGATTTTTTTTTTAAGATTTTATTTATAAATTTGATAGACAGAGATCACAAGTAGGCAGAGAAGCAGGCAGAGAGAGGAAGCAGGCTCCATGCTGAGCAGAGAGCCCTATGTGAGGCTCGATCCCAGGACCCTGGGATCACGACCTGAGCCGAAGGCAGAGGCTTTAACCCATTGAGCCACCAGGTGCCCCTAAGATGATGGATTTTAGGAAAGTTACCAGGTTCTTCTGGGAAAGCTGGTAAACAGAAGGGTTTTTACTGCTAACATCCTGGTTACTTTTCTATTAACAATAAATACAAATATTTTCCTGGGGGTTCCAAACACAGCATTTAAATAGCCATCTTTAACCATAAACCTCTCTTCCTTTTTTTTTTTTTTAATTTGTCAGAGAGAGAGAGAGAGCAAGCACAGGCAGACAGAGTGGTAGGCAGAGGCAGAGGGAGAAGCAGGCTCCCTGCCAAGCAAGGAGCCCCATGTGGGACTCAATCCCAGGATGCTGGGATCATGACCTGAGCCCAAGGCAGCCGCTTAACCAACTGAGCCACTCAGGCGTCCCAAACCTCTCTTCTAAGCATTTATACATTTTACCTAGTTAGCACTCAATAAGTACATGTTTGATGATTAGGGGATGTATACATATGTCATATTTTACTTTATAAGTAACATGGCTAGTATAATAAGCATTTATTAATGATGCTTTGAGAATATTTACTTGAAGGGCACCTGGGTGGCTCAGTCAGTGAAGCAACTGCTTTCAGCTCAGGTCATGATCTCCAGGTCCTGGGATGGAGTCCCACATCTGGCTTCCTTATCAGCTGTGAGCCTGCTTCTCCCTCTCCCTCTGCCCCTCCTTCCCCCTCCCACCTCTCTCCCTCCCTCCACTCATGCTCTCTCTCATGCTCTGCCTCAAAAAGATAAATCTTAAAAAAAAAAAAAAAAAGAATACTTGAAAAAAATTTTAAAAAATTAAAAAACTGGTTCCACTTTGTAATATGTAAAAATGAGGCAGCTAAATGGAGTAATTTTTCACATACCTTCCAGATCTGACATTGTAGTCCCATAATATTCCTCCCTCTCCTAATTTTGTCAGCTTTGAAGGCAGTGGTAACTCCATAGGGATGGCCATACCTTAGTCTCTAAGAAATTCTAACTCATTTTGTTAAAGCTGAAAACCAGTAATTCTCAGTGTTGTAGATGTGAGGAAATGGACATCTTCATGCAGTGCTGCTGAGAGCTTGAAAACTGATATTATCTTCCTAATGGGTACTTTTGAGATGTGTCAAAGGACTACCAGCCAATGACCAAAATTCCATATCTAAAATTTTATTCTCAAGGAATAAATGAAAAAAAAAAAGAAAAAAATACATTCATTGTTATATCATTATAGTGAAAAATCAGAAAATGGATAAACTTCCAAAATTAGGTGACCGATTAAAGAAAGTATGATGTGTCATTACAATGGAATGCTATCAGAAAATTTTAAATAATGTAGTATATATATTCTGATACAGCTTTGCAGAATCAAAACTGAAATTACTAACTAATTTGAGATAAGACAATAAGAGTACCCACCTCAAAATCTAAGAGATTTTTTTTTTTAAAGAAAACTGCCTTTATTCTATTAGTAGTTGGAAAAATTAACTGGTACAGAAAAAACGTTTAGTCAGCTGGAGAGGAAAAAAGTGAGTGCCACCCAAGAGAACGGGCGGCTCCTCTCGGAGGGAACCTGGATACAGTGAGGAAAAAGAGCACTGTGAACTAGAGCCAGACCCTGCAGTCCAGGTGAGACAGGTCATGCCACCTTCTGAAGTGTCTAAGTGCCTCAGGCATGAAACCAAATTCCTATTTATTTAGCCCAGCTCTGGGGAGGGGGTACTGGGATATGTGGGGCCGAAAACAGGTGATATGGGCCATCTTTTATCAGAGAAACTGACAAAACGGGAATTTTAAAAATGAATTTTCCATCTGACTTTATTTTCAAATACACTTTCTTTTTTTAAAAAAACAATATACTTTCTGCAGGGATGACAAATATCAGTATTAGGAAATCCAATTATACAAAAAATACTACATCTAGTCTGGGGTAGAGATATTTATTTTTTGGTAACATACATTAAGTGGCACTAATTACACAGTAACTATAAGGTAACTAACCTGAAACCACAGAACTGTAACTCTGCCACAGCTGGTACATAGTGGTATATAGCCCAAAATTTATAGCCTATATGGTATTTCATAGAAAATAAGAAAGAATGATAAGTTAACTGAAAATTTAACTTAAAAAGATAGGAAACGAAAGAAAAAAAAGGGAGGAAAAGACAGTAAATTCAAAGAAAGCAGAGATGTGTAAACAGGAAAAGAAAAATATGTTAAGTATGATATGCTAAATGAAAAGATCTATAAAACAGATAGTTATCTGGCAAAAAGGAAGAGACATACTTAGTTTTAGGAAACAGAAAAGGGACTTATTTACACCATTTATGCAGGAGCCAAAATAATACCTGAAAGCAGATGGCTGTGAATCGTGTACTAATAATTTCAGAAGCTAAGTGAAACAGATGATTTTTTAGAAAAATAAATAAACTTCCAAAATGGCTCAAAAATAAATTATGTTAAAAAATCTAAATATACAGGGCGCCTGGGTGGCTCAGTGGGTCAAGCCTCTGCCTTCAGCTCAGGTCATGATCTCAGGGTCCTGGGATCGAGTCCCGCATCGGGCTCTCTGCTTGACGAGGAGCCTGCTTCCTCCTCTCTCTGCCTGCCTCTCTGCCTACTTGTGATCTCTCTCTGTCAAAAAAATAAATAAAATCTTTAAAATAAAAAAAAATCTAAATATACAATAACTATATGACAAACTGAAAAATTTGTGTAAGATCTTGCACCCCAAATGCCTAAGGCTCAGCTAGTTGTTTTAAGTGAGCTCATCCCAGGGGAATGATGTAATTTATCGCCTAAACCAGGCACTTTGGAGAGTGACAGACAGCATTATTAATAATTAAGCTGGGACAATATGAGAAAGAGGAACTGTTTCAGGAAAATCAGGACAAATGGCTACATAGTACCAACTTTCAAAGGATAAGTAATTCTAAAGTTATGAAAACTGCATCATAGTTTAGTAAAAGATTAAAGGTTTTCTAGTTCACAGTCAAGAAAAGCAGAAGAGAGAAAAATAGGAAGAAAACTCTAGGCCTAGTGATGCATGTTCCTAAATAAACAAAACATGTATACCATACACACTGCTGAAGGGCACTTAAAAATCAATAAGAACAAATAACACAATAGAAAAATAGTCAAAAGATACAAACTCAGTTTACAAAAAAATGAATAAAAATAAACTATAGGGGCGTCTGGGTGGCTCAGTGGGTGGCTGGGAAGCCTCTGCCTTCAGCTCAGGTCATGATCCCGGGGTCCTGGGATCGAACTCCGCATCAGGCTCTCTGCTCAGCAGGGTGCCTGCTTCCCCCCTCTCTCTCTGTCTGCCTTTCTGCCTACTTGTGATCTCTCTCTCTCTGTCAAATAAACAAATAAAACCTTTAAAAAAAATAAAAATAAACTATAAACATACAAAAAATGTGTTCAAACCCAGTAGTAATGACTGAAACATAAAGAAAAATAATAGATCATAAGTAGACCTTGAGTGGTGATCACTTTGTATTGCATATGGATGTCAAATTATAAAGCTGTACACGTGAAACTTTTATAATGTTATATACCGAGTAGACCTCAGTAAAAAAGTAGTGTTTTATATTTGAACCCAACTGATTGAAAGAAATAACTGTTAATAACATTATTATGTGCCAATTACATCTCAATAAAGGTAGAAAAAATAATATTAAATGTCAAAAATTGTGGTCTGTCATATATTCTTGGTAAAAATGTAAATTGGAGGATAATCTGGCAACTGTTTGCCAAAATTCTACATATGTATACCTTTTATATAAATTTTTCTCTTCTAGGAATCTCTACTACAGGAACACTTGGTCAAAAGCATCAAGATGTATTCAATATTCAATAATAACGCAAATGGAAACAGCCTAAAGTACTAATTTTTCAGGTAATGCAACAGTCTCAGAAATATTAAATGACTTATTCAAAGTTGGGTATATAGGACTAGAAAAAATTGTGCATAAGCAAGAGCTTTAAACTCTACAGAGCAGTTCACTAACATATAATGAGAATATTACAGTTTAACCTGACCCACTGTTGGACAATTTCTATTCTGAGGTCTTCATGGTTGTTTAAAATCCCTTGATTAGAAATATACTAACGTCTTTGTAACAATCAGATTTCATCCTCTAAAATCACTTCCACCCTTGGGATGGGTCACTTTGCCCTTCAACATTTCCTGGTTTTCAAAAGTTTAATGGAAATAAAGACTACTTTTCTAGGACTTTTAAGTATTATGCTGAAATGTCACCTCCATGCAAGTATCTTTACATTTGGACATTATGGTTCTCATTTTCACTGTTACATGCTTTGAAGTAACTACTAAGAAGAAATAGATCAACAGGAATAAAATCACAATAGCCCTTTACCACATGGGACAGTGTGCTCTGTGTTAACCATCATAACTATATCTGTCTCAGAGAGAACAAGTGCTCTCTTTACAATGATGTTCCCTAAGTAAGTGATGACTTGCTGTATAATATTAGAAAATAGAAAAATAAGTCATATTATACACACCCCCCAAAAGCAAAGCTTATGATATTTTAGAAAAGGCTTCTGACCTGATTTCCTGTTGTTTTCTGGTTTGGGTCTCAATCTATACTGTTCTCTACTCAACATGCAGTAATCATTAAGGTATATGATACCATGTAGCCAAAACCTAGCCATAAAACAGAATGGGTGGCATGATTCCCCTCTAGAATATAAATGTTGATATAGAGAATGTGTATATGCATATAGGGTTTCCAAGTGATTGTCTTTGACTGGGTATGATTACAGGTATTCTCTATTTTCTTGGTTTTGCTCACTTACGTATTTTGATTTTCCAAGATGAGTAATGATGTGTTTTATACCAAGAGTCTTAATAAACTTGTTAGTTACAGAGAGTTTGGGTCAGTAAATCTGGTACAATGTAGAGCTCGTTAGTCTAAATGTAACATTTTGGGGGACATACATAACATTTCATAATGGTTACAACTCAAATTTCTGGGGCCAGACACAGAGCTGAGGCATACTGCAGGAACATTAGCCCATACTTATAGGGGCTATATAGAATTAATTTCCAAGAGGCCAAAGATCAGAGCAGAGTGGCATAATCAAAAGTAATCAGAGTAACTTTGAACCTGGTAAGATGTAGGTATGAATGAAAACTTAGGTTGTGGTTTAGAGAGATCTGGTTTTGAGTTACAGCTCTATCACTTAAAAAAATGCTGTGATGATAACAACTTACTTATCCATGCCTCAGTTTACTCATCTTTAAAATGAAGGAAACAGAGATAACCACACCTTATGAGGACTGAAGAGTCCTATTAGCTTGGAATTGGGATCTTAAAATGAGATGCTTTTCTGTCCTTGACCCTGGACTTTCTCCCAATGTTGAAGAACAACGTCTGTTATTCACAGCCTGAATCGGTGGTTCAAACGAGAGGCTCTTTTTATTTTATTTTTTTTAAAGATTTTATTTTTATTTATTTGACAGACAGAGATCACAAGTAGGCAGAGAGGCAGGCAGAGAGAGAGGAGGAAGCAGGCTTCCTGCTGAGCAGAGAGCCCGATGAGGGGCTCGATCCCAGGACCCTGAGACCATGACCTGAGCCGAAGGCAGAGGCACCAACCCACTGAGCCACCCAGGTGCCCTGAGAGGCTCTTTTTAAAAATAGGTTTGAAGCTTCACTTTCTGAGAATATGGAAAGCGAAATTATTTGGATGAATCCTCCCCCTAAAAGTAATCATAAACGATACTGGATATCTTTAAAGTATTGGACATCTTTACAGTAACTTCTTAAAATTATCAAAGATCTGATAAGGTAGTAGAAAAATTAGTTCAAAATATCAGAGAAAGCAGAAACCCAGAGAGGGAAACAGAGTACTAAAATTTCTTCCGCCCAAAGGGCACTTTCCACAAAGGTGAACTTCTCCAAATTAAACTAGATTCCCTAAGACTTAGGCCCTCAAAATAAGAGTAAGCCAGAAAGAAGTAAACCCACCCAGCCCTCCTTTACTCTCAATGGACTGAATTTAAGTGGCCCAGGCACTAAGTAGAGAAGGAAGAAAATGACACTGAGAAAAAGCAAAACATTATCTTCATTTTGATTTGCAGACCAAATTCACGTCAACTAAGTAACCCAAAAAAACCTAATGCTAACAATTCCAATTTAGGGTGGTCATGAAGGTAATTTTTTTAGGTGTCTGGCTAAAGCAAACTCAACCTAGGAAAGGAGTCACTTTTATCCTCAGTCTCAAATAATATTCACAAATAATTATTTTCCAAAGACAATAAGCTGCTCAGGTTTTTTTTTTTTTAATTCAAGTATATAATGGGAAATCACACCATAACAAGAAAAACAGAGAAGGGCAAATGACAAAAGAAAAAAAAAGAATTAAAATTGGAATTATTAGGCTATAAAACAGACTATAAAACATCTATCAACGTTAAAGTAATAAAAATGAAGCTTGAAAATATATGCACAGAATTGTAAAAATACTCCCTATCAGATCTGCTAAAGTACAAACTATAATTTCCAGAAATAAAAATATTCAATAACTGAAATTACAAACGCTGTAAATGAGTATAAGAGCAGGTAAGAAATAGATGAAGAGAAAATAAGCAAATGGGAATATTGGTCAGATGAATTATCTGGAGTGCAGCACAGAGAGGGAAAAAAATGGAAAACACAGAAGAAAATTAAGAGTCATGGGATGATAGAATGAGAAAGCCTAACTTCCCAAAAGCAACAATGGAGCCAAAAGATAGTAGAATAGTATCTTCATTATGGTAAGCAAAAATATTTATAAAAATCAAATTCCATACTCAGAGAAAATATCTCTTAAGAGTGTTCTGAGCATACTAGAGAGAGACTGGATAGGCCCTCACCAAAAATCTGGTTTGGATGTTGACACCAATGACACACGTATCTCACATACACACACACGCACACACTCACTCACATCAAGCAGGATGAAAAGCTTATTCCTTACATAATTGAAGCCTTCTAGAGAGAACATGACAGGCCTCCCAAAGTGTTCCAAAAACAGCCTACAGCAAGGAAAGAAGACTGGCATGGGGCTTAAATTGCTGTTAGGGGATAGGCCCAGGGTGAGGGCTCCAAGATACAGAAAGGGGCTTGTGTGGTTTGAATCTACCACTGATGCCAAAGGACAGAGAATCTGGACTTTTTAATTAACTTACTCAGATATAGGGCAGAGGGAAAGAAAAAGAAGGTGAAACTTAAAAGCCATCATTACTCAAACATCAACAAATGGAGTCAGATTCCTTATTACAGAGTGAGGAGAAGTAAAGACATTTTTAAACAAATAAAAACTGAGAAAGTTATAACCAGAATGTCTTCACTAAAAAAAATGATAATTTAAGAAAAGGCAGAAGTAATCCCAAGAGAAAGACCTGAGATATGATGAAAAATCTAGAAAAGAGCTAAAAGTATGAATTCATTTAAAGAAACAGTAGCAATATATAAGAAGATAATATGTCATGATTAATTTGATTTTATACAAGTACTATTAGGTTAATTTAATATTAGTAAATCAATTTTTATGGTGATAAAGGGAAAAAACTTACATAGTCATGTAAATAAGATTTAAAAAGTGATATAATTTAATAACCCATTTATGCTTAAAAAAACTTAGCAATCTAGGAACTGAAAGGATTTTTTTAAATTAAACATAGGTTATCTATCCCCAAGCTACAGCAACTACCATATTCAATGTTGAAATGCTTTCCCTCTTCAGACCAGGAAAAAAAATGAGGACACTCATTATCTCTACAACTAAGCATTGTACTAATGATCACAGCCAACACAATAAGGCAAGAAAAAGAAACAAACTACATAAGAATTAAGAGAAGGAAAGTAAGCAGTCATTTTTTCTGAGATGATATAACCATATCATCTCAGAAAATAATCTAGTGATAAATTATTAGAAGAGGAGACTCTAGCAAGTTTCTTGATACAGGATCAACTGAATTTCTATAAATCAGCAAAAGAAAGTTAGAATAAAAATCCCATTTATAGTAACATCAAAAAATGTTGAGTAACTAGGGATAAATCTTATAAAAAGCTGATTTTAAACCCAATATATGGAAAGGTGTAAAATCTCATTAATCATCATGATTATACAAATAAAAAACACAGTGGTAGCATTCCACTAAATTGGCTATAATTAAAAACTCAGACATTACCAAGTATTGAGGAAGCTGTTGAATAATAGTAGCTTTAAAATACTTCTAGTGAGATTGTAAACTGAATAAAAACACTTTGAAAAACATTTTGAGATTTAATATTCAAGTTGAGGATATCATATCCAGTAACCCATTATTTCTACTCCTAGGTATATATGTTCTAAATAAATTTTTGCATATTTGCACCAAAATACATATATCAAAATGTCTATAGCAGCATTTTTTGTAATATTATAAACTGGATGAAACCCAAACATCCACCAAGAACAGAATAGATCAGAAGGGGAAAATGGCAGCAGACTAGGAAGATACTCCATGACTCACCTCATCCTGCTAACACAACTAGATAACTATCATACTACCCTGAAGATGCCAGAAATCTATGTGAAGACTGACATCACAAACTCCACAACTACTAGTAGAGAAGAGACATAAGACAAAATTTTGGGAGAAATGGGCCGTGTCTGCTGTAATGCAAAGGGAGCTGTGGTTGCAAAGAAAAGAGAGAGACAGACTAGCACACAGGGGAGCCCACATGGGGAAGACAAATCCCAGAAGCAACTGGATTGGAATGTGAAAGGGGCCAAATTTCATGACTTCTTGCAACCAGTGGGGCTTAAAACCTGGAGTTTTAAAGGTCATTGGACTTGGTGCTGGAGAACTTGAGGAACACTGGGGCCACTCTTAGAGAAAAGGCAGGCAAACAGACCTTGGATTGTTGAAACAGTGATCTGAAGAGCACCTGGGGCATGCAGTGGTGGGGGTGGGGGTGGGGGTGGGGAGAATTAGTTGCTTCTCTTGGAGTGTGTCCCAGTGAGTCAGCATTCCAGAGAGACCCCTGGAGGAATAAAGGAACTGGCAAGTGCAATTTCCCTCCCCTGCCCCTCAGCATAAGCACAAGGCCACCTGCAGGAACCACAGCACCCACACTCACTACTTAACTTGCTTATACCAAGCCCTGCCCCACCATACTTGGAAGAACTGCCCTTCCCAGTCATGCTTGCCTTAGACCCAGCATGGTGAGCTCCCTCTCCCAAAAGATTGGCCCAAATCCTGCCAACACAGTGTCTCCTGACATGGGAATTTTCCAAGGTTCAGTTCCGGTGGCAGTAATAACAGGTCTCATTTCTCAAGCGTATACCTTGTTAAAATGCACCACATTCAGGCCAGGGCAAATACTTCTCACAATAGGCAAAGAAAGCCTCTGCAGATGACCCATCTATAAGTTGCCTAAAAGACACTCATTTTAGACCTCAAGACACCCGCAGATTGAAAGTGAAGGGACAGAGAAACATCGATCATGTAAATGGATGTTAAAAGAAAGCCAGAGTAGCAATACTTATATTGGACAAAACAGACTTTAAAACAAAGGCTGTAATAAGTGACAAAGAAGGATACTATATGATAATAAAGGGGAAAAGTCCAACATTAAAATATAACAATTCTAAGTATTTATGCCCCCAACATAGCACTAAACGCATAAAACTACTGGTAACAAACATTAAGAAACTGATAATAATCCATAATAGTAGTGGACTTTAATGCCCCATTTACATCAATGGACAAACCATCTAAACAGAAGATCAACAATGGCTCTGAATGACCCTGAACCAGATAGATTTAACAGATATTTTCAGAACATTCCATCCTAAACTATAGAACACACATTCCTTCTTAGTGCACATGGAACATTCTCCACAATAGATCACATACTGGGATACAAAACAAGTCTCAGCAAATTTAAGAAGAAGATCAAAGTCATACCATGTATCTTTTCTGACCACAATGCTATGAAACTAGAAGTCAACCATAAGAAAAAATCTGAAAAGACCACAAATACACGGAGATTAAATAAAATGCTATTAAACAACGAATGGGTAAACCAGGAAATAAAAGAAGAAATAGGAAAATACATGGAAACAAATGAAAATGAAAATACAATCGTTCAAAACCTTTGGGATGCAGCAAAAGCAGTTCTAAGAGGGAAGTATATAGCAATACAGGCCCACCTCAAGAAGCAAGAAAAATCTCAAATAAGCAACCTAACCTTACATGCAAAGGAGCTAGAAAAAGAACAACAAACAAAATCTAAAACCAGCAGAAGGAAGGTAAAAATAAAAACTGGACCAGAAATAAATGGTGTAGAAACTAAAAGAACAATAGGACAGATCAAAGAAACCAGGATCTGGTTCTTAGGGAAAAAAAATCAATAAAATCCATAAACCTCTACCCAGACTTATCAAGAAAAATAGAGAAAGGTCACAAATATATAAAATCACAAATCAAGGAGGAGAAATAACAATAAACACCACAGAAAAACAAACAATTTTAAGAGAATATTATGAAAACAAATTGGACAACCTAGAAGAAATGGATAAATTCCTAGAAACATATAACCTATCAAAACTGAAACAGGAAGAAACAGAAATATTTTAACAGATTAATGGCAAAGAAATTGAGTCAGCAATCAAAAAACTCCCAACAAACAAAAGCCAGGACTGGATGGCTTCACAGGCAAATTCTACCAAACATTTGAAAAAGAGTTAATGCCTGGGGCACCTGGGTGGCTCAGTGCGTTGAGGACTCTGCCTTCAGCTCAGGTCATCCCAGGGACCTGGGATCGAGCCCTGCATCGGGCTCTCTGCTTGGCAGGGAGCCTGCCTCCCCCTCTCAGAGAGGCAGAGCCTCTCTGCCTACTTGTGATTTCTGTCTGTCAAATAAATAAATAAAATCTTAAAAAAAAAAAAAAGAGTTAATGCCTATCCTTCTCAAACTATTCGAAGAACTAGAAAAGAAAAAGAAGACTACCAAATTCATTTTATAAGGCCAGCATTGTCCTGATATCAAAACCAGATAAAGACACCACAAAAAACAAACAAACAAAGAAACAAAAACTACTCGTCAACATCTCTGAGGAAGACAGATGCAAAACTCCTCAACAAAATCCTAGCAAAATGAATCTAAAAGTACATTAAAAAAATCATTCACATTAGACAAAATCATCCCACATGGTCAAGTGGGATTTATTCCCACTGTTGCACAGGTGGGTCAATATTTGAAAATCAATTAATGTGATACATCACATCAATAAGTGAAAGGGTAAGAACCATATGATTATTTCAAAGATGTACAAAAAGCATTTGACATGCTCATGGATTAGAAGAAAAACACTATAAAATGTCTATACTACCCAAAGTAATCTACACATTTAAAATATCAAAATACCAACAGCTTTTTCACAGAACTAGAGCCAACAATCCTAAAATTTGTATGGAACCGCAAAAGACCCTAAATAGCCAAAGCAATCTTGAGAAAGAAAACCAAAGCTGGAGGCATCACAATTTTGGACATCAAGTTATACTACAAAGCTATAGTATTAAAAACAGTATAGTACTGGGGCACCTGGGTGGCTCAGTGGATTAAAGCCTCTGCCTTCGGCTCAGGTCATGATCTCAGGGTCCTGGGATTGAGCCCCACATCGGGCTCTCTGCTCAGTGGGGAGCCTGCTTCCTCCTCTCTCTCTGCCTGCCTCTCTGCCTACTTGTGATCTCTGTCTGTCAAATAAATAAATAAAATCTTCAAAAAAAAAAAACCAGTATAGTACTGGCACAAAAATAAACACATAGATCAATGAAACAGAACAGAAAACCCAGAAATAAACCACAATTATATGGTCAATTGATCTTCAACAAAGCAGGAAGATCAAATGGAAAAATGTCTCTTCAACAAATGGTGTTGGGAAAACAGGATAGTCAAAGAATTTAAAGAATTTAAGAATTTAAAGAATGAAAACTGGACCACTTTCTTAAACCATACATGAAAATAAAATAAAAATGGATTAAAGACCTAAATGGAGACCTGGAACCATAAAAAGCCTAGGAAATAACACAAGCAGTAAATTCTTTGACATCAGCTGTAGCAACTTTTTTTTTAGATAGCTCTCCTGAGGCAAGAGAAACAAAAGCAAAAATAAATGACTGGGACTTTATCAAAACAAAAAGCTTCTGCACAGTAGGAAACATGCAAACTAAAAGGAAGCTTATGGAATGGGAAGAAGATATTGGCAAATGACACAGTTGATAAAGGGTTGTACCTAAAATATACAAAGAACTTATCAAACTCAGCATGCAAAAAACAAAGAACCCAATTAAAAATGGGCAGAAGACTCCATCACAAAGGATGAACACCCAACTTTTATATCAACATGGATGGGACTGGAGGAAATTATGCTGAGAGAATAAGTCAAGCAGAGAGAGTCAATTATCATACAGTTTCACTTACTTGTGGAGCATAAGGAATAACGCGGAGGAAATGGGAGAAGGAAAGGAAACATGAATTCGGGGAAATCAGAGGGGGAGACGAACCATAAGAGACTGTGGACTCTGAGAAACAAACTAAGGGTTTTGGAGAGGAGGGGGATGGGAGGTTAGGTGAACCTGGTGGTGGATATTAAGGAGGGCAGCTATCACATGGAGCACAGGGTATGGTGCATACACATTGAATCTTGGAACACTGAAAAAACAAAATTTTTAAAAAATGGACAGAAGACATGAACAGACATTTTCACATAAAGGATGGCCAACAGACATGAAAAGATGCTCATTATCATTTATCAGGGAAATGCAAATCAAAACTACACTGAGCTATCACCTCACACCTGTCAGAATGGCTAAAATCAAAACACCCATAACAGCTGTTGGCAAGGATGTAGAGAAAAAGGAGTCCTCATGTGCTGTTGCCGGGGAAGCAAACTGGTGTAGCCACCCTGGAAAACAGTTTGGAGATTCCTCAAAAAGTTAAATATAGAAGTACCTTACAATGTAATAATTTTCACTGCTGAGTATTTATAGAAATAAAGAATACAAAAACACTAATTCAAAGGAATACATGCACCTGTGTGTTTATAACAGCTGTATTTATAATAGCTGAATTATAGAAGCAGCCCAACTGTCCACCAAATGATGAATGGATAAAAAAAGATTTTGGTACATATGTACAATGGAATATTGCTCAGCTATGAAAAAGAATGAAATCTTGCTATTTGCAATGACATGGATAGAGCTAAAGAGTACAATGCTAAATAAATTAAGTTAGAGACAGACAAATACCATATGATTTCACTCATATGTGGGACTTAAGAAACAAAACAAACAAGCAAAGGGAAAAAAGAGAGCGAGACAAACCAAGAAACAGACTCTTAGCTACAGAGAAAAAACTGACAATTTTCTCCCCTAGTGAAGTAGGGGAGGGGTTTAACGAGAGCACTGGCTGCAATGAGCACCAAGTGATCGAAATAAAAACATAAAAATATTGAAAAATAAATAAAGCTTATTTCTATCTTTAAAAAAAGAATAGAAAAGAAATATATTTTGATATAATTATCGGTCACTAGCAATGATGGAAATGAATAAACTATCGCTATGCAATCACTAAAATCAGGGATTGGCAAACTATAGTCTCAAATGCGAGCTGTTCTGTAAATAAAATTTGCAGGAATATACCACCCTCATTCATTGTCATATTGTCTATGACTGCTTTCACATTGCAACAGCAGAGCCGAATATGCTGCAGTAGAAACCATATAGCCTGCAAAACTTTTTTTTTTTTTTACTATCTAGCCCTTTATAGAATAAGATGTCTTTTTAAAAACTTCTGTCTTAAATGAATCTTGCAAGACCAAAAGAAACAAGTAATGAAGACTGTATACTAAATTATTCCATTTACATAACATAAGGAACCTGGCAAACTAAGTTATATTGCTGAGGGATGCATACATACGTGGTAAAATTTTAAAGCAATGCAAGGAAACAATTATCTCAAAACGTATGAGAGAGGTTGTGTTTCAAAAGGACACTGAAAGGACTTCAGGGCACCTGCCAGTGATCTTAATCGGGGTGGTAGATATATGGGAGTTTTATTAATCCAGTATACTGAATATGTATATAAAACATATATGCATAATGTATTGTGTTTTATATGATTTTCTAAATCAATGCTAAATTTTACACTCAAAAAAAGGTAAAGAAACATAAAAGTATTGCTTCTTTTATCCAGTTTATAATTTTTAAAACAAAGTGAAGTTTCTATTTTCAGACTTAAATGTGAAAGGTTTAGTTCTGTGTACATTTTTTAAAAATAACTGACTCAAGTTCTGATTACTCTTTTCTTACTCTCCTTAAATTTTGACCTTATTTATATCCAAATGTTAAAAATAGCCAATATAAAGAATCATTTGCAGAGGTTCACTCACAGAATAAATTATTATTTCTGTTATAACAAAAATGCAAGTCCTAGGATAGAATATCAATATGTATAATACATTAGCTAGAGTGTTAACCCAGAAATTTCACTCTAACCAAAATATCTTTAAGCAAACAATAGCTTTCTTTTTCAAAAGTAACTGGGTTTTTTTTCTTTGCTCATCAGCATTTAAGACCATTAACCATTCAAATGTAAGTCTTAATTTTTCTTGTTATAGCCTTTTTGGATTATAATGCACATACCATATAATTTACCACTTAAAATGTATGATTCAGCATACACTCATAGTTAGGTAACCATCAATTTTCACAATCCCAAAAAGAAATTCAGCACCCTTTAGCTATTACCCTCTAAACATCCCATCTTCCCCCTCTTCCAACCATGAACAACTCCTAATCTATGATCTCTGTCTCTATATTTGCCTATTCTGAACATTTCATATGAATGGCGTCAGGTAATATGTGATCTTTTGTGTCTGGCTCTTTCATCTAGCATAATGTTTACAAGGTTCATCCATATTATAGCAAGTTTTAGTACTTCATTCCTTTCTATGATTGAATACTATTCCACTGTATGGATATACCACATTTTGTTTACTCACTCATTGATCAATGGACATTTGGGTTGTTTCCATCTTTTAGCTCTTAGCAATAATACTGATATGAAGATTTCTATACAAGTTTTTGTGTGGACACAGGTTTTAATTTCTCTAGGGTGTACACTGATGAATGGAATTAGTCCTAATATTTTAATATCTGACTTAATGCCTGACTACAACAAACTGTAATTAAGTTCAATTACAGCACTTCTTCATTATTTTTAGAGAGTTAGTTTTGTGAAACAAACTTTTTATTTTTAAACAGATAATGTATTATTTGTCCCAGGGGTACAGGTCTGGGAATCATTAGGCTTACACATTTCACAGCACTCACCATAGCACATACCCTCCCCAATGTCCATAACCCAGCCACCCTATCCCTACCCCCCAACCCCCAGCAACCCTCAGTTATTTCGTGAGATTAAGAGTCTCTTATGGTTTGTCTCCCTCCCGATCCCATCTTGGTGAAACAAACTTTTATTTAGTTTTCTAAAGCTGATTACCACATCAGTGAGAAATACATTATCACTTCCACTGTGATAATACAATATCACCATTAATAACACATTTATTCTTTGATCATTACAATTAAATATGTTCAACTACAACATATAAATTTTATTAAATACTAGTTTTTAAACTCATGGAAAGTATCTTCAAATTTTTCTCACACTTTGAGAGTTTTCCAGGCTACAGTGAGAATCCTTCTGATTTTCTTTATTTAAGAATCTTTTTCTTGGGGCCGGGGAGGGGTGGCTGGGTGGCTCAGTCCATTAAATGTTTGCCTTAGGCTCAGATTATAATTTCAGGATCTTGGGATAGAGTGGGCATTGGGCTCCCTGTTCAGCAGGGAGTCTGCTTCTCCTTCTTCCTTCACCCCCCCTCCCATGCACGCTCTCCCTCTCAAAAAAAGAAAAGAATCTTTTCTTCTTAAGTATTTTTATTTATTTATTTTTGTGAGAGAGAGACAGACAGACAGAGAGAAAATGAGCAGGTGTGGGGAGGGGCAGAGAGAGAAGTAGGCTCCCAGATGAGCAGGGAGTCTGATGTGAGACTCGATCCTGTGACCCTGGGATCATGACCTGAGTTGAAGGCAGACGGTTAACCGACTGACAAACCCAGGCACCTGTTCTCTTTTTTTGTTTGTTTGTTTGTTTTTTAACAATCTTCCCACCTATGTCATCAAGAACCCAGTTGAATAGTCCAAATGCTTACCATTTTTAGTGATACCAAATCCTACTAAAGATTTTTCTAAAGTAGGTTAAAAGAAATGGACGATTTGAAAATTGAGTACAGGGACGCCTGGGTGGCTCAGTTGGTTAAGCGACTGCCTTCGGCTCAGGTCATGATCCCAGCGTCCTGGGATTGAGTCCCACATGGGGCTCCTTGCTTGGCAGTGAGCCTGCTTCTCCCTCTGCCTCTGCCTGCCACTCTGCCTGTGCTCGCTCCTGCACTCTCTATCTGACAAATAAATAAATTTTTTAAAAAATTGAGTACAGAATTATTAACTAAGAGTAGAGAAAAAAAGAGTATCCAATAAAACTACATCTTTGTTCAAAGTTTACTTGTATAACTATATATAACTGTATAGTAAAACATAACTATTTCAACTGTAACTGTATATAACTACATAAAACTATATACAATGAAAACTCTGAATTCTGGCAGGATAGTTATGTTTTAAAAAGTAATCATAAGTGCAGGATTCAGTATTTTACCACTAACTCTTTTGTTCAATCAGGGAGCACGAAGTTTCCCCAAAACCCACAAATATTCTCAGATGGGTAATCAAAAGGAAATGGAAGAATTATGAGCCTCTTTGCTGCCCTCCAAAATACAGATTTTAGAAACAGTAGCTGTCTGCTAGAAGTTTAAAGTGAAAAATTTTACAACAATAAACAGAAAGAGAAATGTGAGAGGTTAAGAAGAGTTAGGAGATCTGGAGTTTAAGAGAAGTCATGGAAAAAGACAGGCAGAGGGGGAAAAATGAAGAAAAACAGGCAAAAACAACAAAAAGAAGGTTTGGCTAGAATTTTAATTGCTGATGAAAAAGTCTGCCCAAATATGCATGGTTCTCACCATATGCACCTTGGCTAGATTTGAAATCAACAAACAAAAACGGAGAATGGTGATATGGCAAAATGAAAAATCGAGCATCTCACTCAGCCAGTGGGCCCTGAGGACGGCCATGAATTCACACACATGCGGAGCAACACCTTTTAAGGCCACATATGGATGTGCATGTGAGACGAATGAATGTGCACGCTGGAGGACTGGGGGAGGAGAGGGGCTCTGAGGCAGCTTCAGAGGATATCAGCATCCTTCAGTCTAATTAAAACCTACTTTTATTTCATTTGTAGAAGGGTGTCAGGTTTGATTAAAGGCCACAAACAATTTGGTTCTGAGAAGAATAGCGGCTTGCTTTCATGAGGAAAAACGGGAGGAGAAGTAATTCCTAAATGTGATCATCAGAGGTTCTGGGGGCAGCATGCCTCCTCCCGAGGTCACTAATGTCCCCAGGGAGGGGGCTAAAGGGTCTGTTGTCCGGTCTATGGAGGGATTTCAGGCTCACCCGAAACTGAAATGTAGTATCCTTAGTGAACTGGATACACAGCTTCATTAGGCAAGCAAAGAATGGCAAATTTTGCCCTCAGTTTGCAGTTCCGCGCCCCAATGGGACAAAACGTAACTGTATTTGCCGGCAGCTCCTGCATCTCTGTGTAACACGCCTTCTTGTTGTCGCAGTTCCAAAATACTTAATGCGAGCTTCCTTATTAGCAGCAAGTGGGTCTGCTGAAGCTTAAGAAAGCCATTTAATAAAAATAAAGCCACCCAAATGAACGTGGATTGAAAAAAAATTTAGATTGATGGAGCTAGGTTGGTCACTGTAATTACGGAAGGTGTATCATTTCCTAAGCTCTCTTTGCATTAAGTGTATGGCGTACATTTATCAGACATAATTAGCACTTTAGGTGACAATGATTTGATTTCTTTCCTTGTAATAAAAGCTCTCTGTGTTGGCATATACATTCAGAATGGGAAATTGAATACTGTTGCTGTTTATTCCCCTGAGGCAAAATTTAGGACAAACTGGGGAAAATATGAAGAGGGCTTACAGAACAGCCCTTTGTGAATTTTGCAAACAGAAAAAGAAAATAGTTCAATAAGCGCTTTTAAGGATCACAGACAAACGCATGCTTTTTGAAAGCGAAGGATATCTATGGAATGTTTCTCTACTTTCAAAGTCAGCATTTAACTTTCCTTTAGATGTGAACAAACCCACACTAAATTGATTCGTAGGCACAACTGCAAAACAGGACACATTTAAATTACTGTGTCCGAACCAGAAAAGTATTTGTGCTGCCTTCTCTGAGGAGACAGAAGAGAACGGCTTTAAAAATTATTTCAAATAAGTATTGATCCTTCTATTTCCTCAACTGCCACAATTAAGAATCATACTAATCCACTCTTTGGTGGATTAAAGTACTTGTATAAATGTCAAGATTTTTTTTATATAAGGAAAAAAGGGGCAACTGAAATACGAGCGAGTTGCTGATCTACTGTACACGGCTCATAAAGAATGCCACATCTTCTTGAAATCTGTAGCCCCACGGGAAATTCTATGAAAACTTGGGCTTTTGCATTTAAATCTTCTTGAATTTTCTTCTCTTTTAAATCAAAAACAAAATGTGACAGTTGGGTTGGTTGGTTCCTTTGACTGCAAAAATTATGAGAAATTTAGTCACAGGTAATGATTGTTAAAAAGAAATATTTCTGAAGTCAATCTAATGTTACTAGTTAATTCGATGCAAACCTTTTCACTTACACTGAACCAGCTGACTTTTTGCTTAATCCTGAGATTTGTTCTAACTACGATGCTGATACAAAGACAGACGCCTTTCTGCCAGAGAGTGATTTGCATATCATCCTCTCTTCCAGAATTCTGGAATTCCACACTATCAAAGGAGTAGGGTATGTGAGAGACACCCAAACTACACACATCACACCTTTCCCTACGGGTTTTTATTTTATGCTTTCTAAAATTACATGGGCCGTTTACTAATCTAAAGAAGAATTGCTTTAAAGGTGTCTGGTTTTACATGAGTTCCTATTTAGGAAATGTATAGGTAATAAACCAGAAACACAAAATTAAAAGCTTTGAAAAATTAGTAGGCAGAGAAGAGGTTTTGGCATAAACACAGTTTGTTTATATTATTAAAAATAACAGGAAAAAATGAAGTAACTGTTTAGAGCTTTACAGAGTTTACTTGTTATAATATAGAAGCATATACAGATGGAAGAAGTCCAGTAGCTATATGCATCAGGGTTTCTAAGCAAAGGTTTAAATAACAGGTGTGTGCGGCATTAGTAATAGTTTCAAAAAATAATTTCTCTTAGCAGATTTTTATCTTGAGTCCAGTGGAGATTAAGGTCACACAAAGAAGTACTATTTATGTATTCTTCCTGGTGGTTGTATATTATTTCATTTTCTCAAATAAGAGAAATTTAGTTTGGAAACTTGAATCTGATTTCTGTAGGTTTACACCTGTAGCCTAGGTTTTTCTGAGCATAAACACAAGGCACCCAAAATAAAAATGAAGAGAATGAATCACGTTACAGGAGAACCCAGGGTTACCAGGCAAGGCTGGGCTTGACAGAATGCGGGCTGAGGTGATGGTCAATGTTTGCTCTCTGATCCCACATTCTTATATGAAACAGTCATCTTAAACCCCCCAAATTATGAGATGATATAATCACCTGTTACAGGAACAATACTTGACAAAACAAACTAGTTTCGAAACAGATTTACAACCACTTATTGTTAGCACTTTTGTCCAAATGCAAATTCTTTCCCCAGGTGTTTTTTGTTTTTTGGTTTTTGTTTTTGCTTTTTACATATAATTTTATCTCAGTAACATGAAACTTTTTCCCTCTCACATGAAAATATTAAACAGCCATGACCTGTGATCAGGAAGTCCTCTGTTATTTCTCCTTAGATGGATCCTTATACAACACGTATGCACATATATACATAAGACACATATGCAATGTCACAAAACACTTTCGATTTTTCTTATACTCCCCTAGGATGATGTAGGGGACTTCATGTCAAAAACCCTCACTTTAGAACAATAAATAAATAAACCAGCCACAGCCTTCCTGAGGCTGGCCAACTCTAGCATAAGTAATTCAAGAGGCTGAGAGATGCCAGATAAATTTGATTACTATAAAAGATGGGAATATGTTTCTTTCCTTTGAGAATTCACAAAAAGGGGTCAAAAACAAAGCAATGCTGAAAGCGAACAATTTCATTTCGCCTGCAATTCACGGCGAAAATTCAAAGGCAATTTTGCAGGAACATTTTATCACAATTTTATAGACCCTCATTTCCTGCACACATCACAATCTTTAATTTCTGAAAGAGGAAAGCAAGAAAAGGGGAAGTGGGGAGGGGGGAGAGGGTGAGAAGGCTGAGACCGACCGTGAGGGGCTTTTTCTTCTTCTTCTTTAAGATATAAATGCAGATATTTATAAAGCAGTGAGAGATTTGTAAATCTTTCTTCAAAGCTGAACCTACTGCTGGGATTGTGATTTGCTAAAAGCTGCCATAGGCATACTCCAAAACTCAGCAGGGTCATCCCTCCCCTTCCAAAAAAAAAAATAATAATAATAATAAAATTAAAATAAAAAATAAAAGAAGTGCAAGAGTCGGGGGGTGGAGGGGAGGCGAGGGGAAAAAACATCACTCCGATTAGTAAGTAGTGTCTCTACAGGCAAAAAGAGTTTTAAAAAAACTGGTTTTGCTTTACACCTTACCCTCGAATCACACATTTTTCCTCTTTCAAAATACAGAAAAAGAAAATTTAAAACTCAGTACTTTGCTTCTCATCTGTGACTCTCCCCAACGCTGTTTGAAAATGGCAGGTCCATTCTCAAAGACAGCTGTTCAGTGGTCCTTTGGAAGGTCACAATCCAAGGACAAATATAACCAGTACCCATCCAAGGGGTAACTTGACTACTGCCACTCCCAACCACGGGTCTTGTCTAGGGTAATGAATGGTGTGGGTAGCTCAGAACACATTTCTGGGAACTGGTTTCTAGCTTTGATCTTGCCAATAACTCCAAGTGAGATCTCAGAGGAAAGCCACAAACTCTCCCATTTCCTAGTGGGGATCATTTAAAAAAAAAAAAAAAGTCCTACTGGCTTGCCGGGGTGCTAAGGATAACAGAAAACAACAAGGGGAAAGCACTTGGCTCACTTTTAAGATAGATGCTTCCTGGAGACCCAGAAAGTGTCAAAGACAGAGGAAGAGGTGAGTTAATATTTGTTAACTAAAGAATGAATATAGTCTGAAAAGCATGAGCCAAGAAAACCAGAGGAAAACTGCAAAATATGGATACCAAAGTGAAATCAATGGCATCTAGTGCTCTGAACCTACTCTCTCTAAGAAAGCACTGGACTGGCTTCAGAATGTAGTAGACATTTCTTTTTCATTGGGAAAATTAACCTCTCCTTGCTGCACCCACCTCCTACCTCATCCTGATGCTCCTATGCCCTTATCATCTGGACTCAAAAGACTCAAAAGGCTGTAGAGCCTAGTAGGACTGCAGGGAACATGGCCATTTGAAAATGTGGAGTGACTTTTCATTTTTCTCTGAATAGATGCATTGCTTTCACACTTGATCTTAGCCAAAAGGCCGAGAGAGAACTTGATATATAATAATTTTGAAGGGAAAGTGGTTTTAAGAAAAAGAAAGAAAAGAAAAAACCCAAGAGAAAAAGAAAACCTTCCGTAAGTCACTGTTTTCTGACTGAACCAGGTACAGCCATCACTAGGAGGGAACGTAACTTTGCCAAGTGTTGCCGACCTCCTTCTGCATATCTGGCATCCTTACTTTCTAGAGGAAATTCTTGGGATGCCCCTGGCACTGTCTGGTACTGACCTAAATTTCCATTAAGAACAAAGAACTACAGTAAATGGAGGGACTGGGCTTTGATAATTGTATCAACATCTAACACAAAAATCTAAGATAGTTTAATTTTAAAGTTAAAGGCTCTATATAGAGCACAGAGCTATATGGACTATGTAAGTTCTATGTAATGGCCACATATTTACATCCTTTCAGAAACCTACTTCCTAAAATGCCAGTCCCCAATTCAATGATTGTAACTGGTTGAAAAAAAAAAAATCAGTCAATCATTATGGACAAATAGCCACAGATCTGCCAAAATTTGAAAACTCACATAATTTGCCATCTGGGATTTGCCACACTAAGGAGTCATCGCAATGATGCACATGTCAAGAGACCAAGCACCAACTACATAACGCTACTCATACATAAACTGTGATGAGACATGGCACAACTGCACAAAACACTCATTTGAAGGAGCTGCCACCTAGTTCTACTCCAGCCAAAAGAAATAGGCAAAGATATTAAACATGTGGCAGAGAAGAAATGGTAACAAAGCATCCAGATCCCCAAAACCAAAAATAATAACGGCAATCTCCTTACCAATAACTTTTTGGAATGATACTTCATTCAACTATTTCCACCAGTATTCTATTTTATTTGAAACAGAGAATGGTATACACATGTAGTCAGCGGTAGTCAGCACAATCAGGGCCTTTAGGGAGGGCTGGTGCCCTACGTTTGCCCAGTTATTCAACAAATTCTTCACTAGTACCTCCTGTCTGCTCAGGATATCACAGTCAATAAGAGAAACACAGTCCTGCTGAGCTTATAGTCTAATGCAGAAGATGAATTAATAAGTAATAAATATGGTGTGACGGATGTAATGAAAGGGGACATATGGATACTTGGTAACCACTGAGGAGATGATTTCTTAGATCATCACTCTAACCGCTCACTTCCAGAAGAGAAGCTGAGACCCAGAAGGAGGGCAAGAAGTTGTCGAAGGTGATTTGAAGAGACTGTTCCAACAAAATGAAGGGCGTGGAAGTGGCAATGAGACCCAGCAAAGTGGATAAACTTTAGCTTATCTGTTTTACTAAAATGAGCCACTTCAAATCCATTTTTTTAAATTTTTTTTAAGATTTTATTTATTTATTTGACAGAGATCACAAGCAGGCAGAGAGGCAGGCAGAGAGAGAGGAGGAAGCAGGCTCCCTGCTGAGCAGAGAGCCCGATGCAGGGCTCGATCCCAGGACCCTGAGATCATGACCTGAGCTAAAGGCAGAGGCTTTAACCCACTGAGCCACCCAGGTGCCCTTCAAATCCATTTTAAAAGCAAATGGGACAGGGGTACCTGGGTGGCTCAGCTGGTTAAGTGTCTGACTTTGGTTTAGGTCATGATCTTAGGGTCCTGGGATCAAGCTCTGTGTTGGGCTCTGTGCTCATTGGGGAATCTGCTTCTCCCTCTGTCCCTCCCCCTGTTTGTGTTCATTCTCTGTCTCTTAAATAAATAAAATATTTAAGGGGGAAAAAAGCAAATGGGACACAAACAACTTTCTAAACCACACATAAATAGGTGATGCTTTGACATCATTGAAGAACAAAAAATTTTTTATTGTAGTATGTAGCAAGTTTTGTGGTCTTTCTTCAATAATCTTCAAGAAGCCTGGAGAGTTTACTCATATCTGGAAAAGTTGAGGTGAAGTTGGTTTAAAGGATTCAAATCTCCACATCTTATAAAGCCTATAGATCTGTTACTCACACAGTAACGCAGTGACATGGGATTCCATTGTGTCATACCCATCTCTCAAAAGAGCCACCTATTTCTGCAGGAAATAGTCAATCTTTCTAAAATAGTACCTCTTTACTTACATACCTGTGTTTCAAAGAGAGCTCTTATTAACACACATTAGGTCTTTGAGCATCTCCATGAAAATTCTAAGGGAGTTTTAAATAAAAATTCCTTCAAGGGGCATGGAAGTTTATAAACAAAGCTTCTTAAAATGGAGAAGATGGTACTAGGAGGAGCATGGAATTCAACCTATAGTGCCCTCACAAGGCACCAATGTGAGGTCATGATGTCAGATTTGTGAACATCAGACTAACGTCTACTTCTTTCTGAGAGTAAGGTTTATTGAAGTATAATTTACATGAAAGAAAATATACCCTTTTCGGGGCACCTGGGTGGCTCAGTGGTTAAGCCTCTGCCTTCAGCTCAGGTCATGATCTCAGGGTCCTGGGATCGAGCCCCGCATCGGGCTCTCTGCTCAGCGGGGAGCCTGCTTCCCCCTCTCTCTGCCTGCTGCTCTGCCTACTTGTGATCTCTCTCTGTATCTGTCATATAAATAAATAAAATCTTTTAAAAAAATAAAATACACCCTTTTTAGTGTACAGTTTTATCAGTTTTTTTCAAATGCAGAGTCAGTTACCCACCACCACACCCAGGATGCTGAAAAGTTCCATCGCTCCTCCAAAATCTCCTCCCTCAGCCCAGTCCTTGGCCACCATTGAAATATTCTCTATTCCTATAGCTTTGCAACGTAAATGCAAGCAACAGCATGAAGATTTGTGAGTCTGGCTTCTTTCACTTAGCATAGTGCATTTGAGATTCAGCCATATTGTTGCATGTATCAGGAGTTCATTCCTTCTTATTGCTGAATAGTATTCCATCATATGGCTAGATCACTGTTTATCTACTCACCAGCTGAAGGACACCAGGACAATTTCCAAGGTTGGGAGATTATGAATAAACCATTATAAGCTTTAACTGGCAGGCTTCTGTGTGATCATAAGTTTTTATTGCTCTTGGGAAAACCCTTAGGAATAGGTTTTCTGGGTCATATGGTACATGTATATTTAACCTTTTAAGACGTTGCCAAAATGGGGTGCCTGGGTGGCTCAGTGGGCTCTGCCTTCAGCTCAGGTCATGATCCCGGAGTCCTGGGATTGAGCCCCATATCGGGCTCTCTGCTAGGTAGGGAGCCTGCTTCCCCATCTCTCTCTCTCTCTCTCTCTCTGCCTTCCTGTGATCTCTCTGTCAAATAAATAAATTAAATCTTTAAAAAAAAGATGTTGCCAAACTGTTTTCCAAAGAGTGCTCTCATTTTCCATTCTATTGGCATGTATGACAGTTTGGTCGCTTATTTAACTTAGGAAGCTAACCTATGAGAATATTTTAAAGAATTGTATCAATAAATGGATAGTGATCAGGAAAAGAAAGATTAGCTCTAAATTCAGTTCCACATAAGGCAGATTGAGCTAACACTCATTTTCATTAATGATTCTTTAGGTGAGATTCTATTTTAGGAGTCACAAAACCTATAACACTGAGGTTTTGCCATTTTTGCACATGCACCCCCCACTACTTACCTCCTCTCTCCTCACTTCTGCTTCCCTTGTCCAAACCTCAAGAATCCTGAAGACCCAGTTCAAATGCCAGCTTCTCTTGGCTTCAATAACCAATCCCTTCTCTGAATTCATACAGCTCTTATAATTCCTCATAATTTTTAACTCCCATTATATATCTCATGGCTTGCATTCTATTAAAAGCATGTATACTCATTCTTTTCTTCCTTGAGAATCATACTCTTCTTTTACCAGGGCTGCCAAAAGAGATCAACTCAGCTGTACAACCCTCTAAGCCAGAATAGGTCTATGTATGCCGGACTATTCTGTGGTACAAGTGTGCAGAATGTTCAAGGTCAAATGTACCAGCCACTATAAATATCCAAGATGATGAAGAAATATACAACTCCAGAGTTAACACACATCCTTCTGGATAGTCAATGCACTTAGGTTTAAAATTTACAGTGTGGATCTACATTAACTGAATTCAACAGGGGAAATCTCCATTTAATCCCCAAATAATAATCTAAAAGGAAGATGCCACCACACATTGCCGGGTGGTCCCCCACCAAAACAAAAGACGTAGGACATTTCATCTGTTTTAACAAGAAGAGAGGTATTCATCAAAAGAAGCGAACTACTTAGAGAGGGTTAGGGAAGACTATTATGGAAAAATAATTCAATGGACTAAATGTCATGTAAAAATCTTATGTGAAAGCCAGAGGGCTAAGAAAATGAAGAACACTGCTCCTACTTTTTTTAATCTGCTCTTCCTCTTTCACTAGGTCTAGAAAAAATCATATGTTAACTACTTCTTTCACTATAGTTTCAACTGAGTCTCTCAAATGCCTGGTCTCCCAAATGCCAACTCAGTGCTACTGAGACGATGGCAGCGTTATTGGGAAATGTCAAAGCTGAACCCCAAACAGCCTTGCTGGAGTCTTTTTTTAAAGTCCCAGAATATCACCTTTTATACCTTTATTTAAAACTGTGATCTTGAGCTAAGCTGCTGTACTCGACTGTGTCCCTTTAACCTAGGGAACTTGCTGCCAAAAAATATTATTGAGGCCAACAGCTTAATAAGTTTTATAGAAGATTAAATATTTATATGAATAAAAATAGCACCTGCAGCGACACCAGGAAGGATAAAATTACAAGGGCTATGAAATCTTCATGCTTCAGGGCATAAATTGCTTACCAGCTGGATGAGGCGGTTTTCCTCACGGAACAACACCGCACTGCTAAATATGTCTTCCTGAGACGGATCTCAATGCTGAACACTTTCAGGACCAAAGACTACAGCAGAAGGACTAGTAAGCTCCTGGTAGGAACCCAGCTCAAGGTTGTTCAGGATTTTAGAAAACAGACACAATGCTCTACCAATCTAAAACACAAAAACAATGATGCAAGAGAGAAGCCAACCACTCCATTCACCCTGAGTGGGAGTAAGATGGAACAAAAGAATGAAAGATGATAGAGCTCAAAACAGGAAATGAGTCCCAAGTTTGATGACTGATATGAAATCTTTGCAGGAAAGAACTGAGGACCCCAAATCTTAAAGCCAGTTAAGGCAAAACTGGAAAGGAAGTAGTCAGTCAATTAGTTAGGATAAATCTTTTCTTTCTTTAATATTTTCCCAAAGTAGAAATGAACCATATAGATTATCAATAAGACCTTACTCTTCCAAACCTTATTAGAGCAAAGGCCAACACTGATGAGAGAAGAAAGCAACTGGGAAAACATAATGAAATAAGCAGAAAAATCAAGAGAAACTAACAAAGTTTTTTGAGGCCAGATTTCACTTCTCCTAGCACCAACTATACGGTGGCTTTACAAAAGACTCCTTTTTCCTCATGGGTCACAAGAATGATACTAAATAGCAATCAATCCATTTTATAAATAAAATATTCAACAAAGTAAAGAGTAGCATCCAGCCAGGCAGAGTAGGCTGATAAGGTTAATGACTTGTTAGCTTTATTGAAAATTCACTTGACTTTGCAAGTCTGGATAACCCAATGTGCACAAACATTCTAGAGTTACTAGAACTCCTTGATGTTCAGCTGCATAATTAGCTGCTTTCTACCAAAGGATTATTTAAGAAACAGCTATGGGCTCCAGGAAGGTGCTCCCATGCAAAACAGCGTAGAGAAGTACATGATGGGTGGCCCTCAGAACGACTAAATGAACAAAGGGCTCCTGTGGATTTTAATAACACTGATCCACTTATGAATCATAAATCAAATGGGGACCCTCTTGCAGTTCAAAGATTTCCAAGATTTCTGGAGAGAATGCTCCAGCAAAGCAGCACGTTATCAGCCAGGATTAACCATACTTGGCTCACACTCTTTTAAAAATAGCATTTTGCACTCTCAGACAGGTCTGGCAGAGACAGTGGGAAAGATAGGGGGAGAACGGAGCAGGGGACCTTCAGGGCCCGTGACAAGGGTCTTGCAGAAGCCAGAGTTTGGCAGAGGTGGATGGAGCTGAGAGGAGCAGAGAAATGCAGGCTCATAAAGATGAGCTGTCACATTCTAAACCGGAGAGATAAATAAACGGTTAGTATCAACAGGAGCCGTTTCTTATTATTTTTAGAAAGTCTTTAATTTAATGCATATTTTCTTTGCTGAAAAGGAAATAGTGATATTAACAAATTGGTTTTATTTCTAACCTGGCAGGCTGCCTGCAGTGAAATGTAAATACATGTACATGGGAGCTGGGATTAGCATTTACTGAAGAAAAAGAGTAGTCAATATTTTAATGAGGAAGTCTAAGAAAGCAATTGCATGAAACACACTCCGATGTCACAGGGGAGCTTTTTAAGTTAAGCCAACTAGTTCCAAATTACTACTTTGCTCAGCTTTCTTTTAAGGGAAGTTTAGACTTACTTAAAAAAATACAACTGTGCCATTTAGTCTTAAATATCATAAAATAGCCGTAATATTCATCTCTATAAATACATACATTAACCTATATACATGTCTCTCATTATATATATAGAAAAAGGATGTCTGACATGCCATTCTTCAGTTAAATGGCCCATTTAACACTGTCATCCTTCTCCTTTTTTCAAAGACAGAAACACCAGGTGAAGAAAATTGATACTATCCAAGACTAAGGGATAGATGTGAGGGGGGAAAAATGCATGGTAGGAAATATGGGTAAACCAAGCAAATAAAAATCAATGATAGTTTAAGGATAGAGTTGTGTATATAAGACAAGTTTGGGTGGCAGAAAAAAATCTACTAGAAAAACACTATCATATGATTTCTTTTTTAATTTATTTCTTTTTTTTTTTCATTTTTATTTATTTGACACAGAGAAAGAGATCACAAGTAGGCAGAGAGGCAGGCAGAGAGAGGAGGAAGCAGGCTCACTGCTAAGCAAGGAGCCCCGATGTGGGGCTCAATCCCAGGACCCCAAGATCATGACCCGAGCTGAAGGCAGAGGCTTAACCCACTGAGCCACCCGGGTGCCCCTGTCATATGATTTCTAATGAGACACCCCTAATTTCATCAGATTAGAAAGAGTTAGAAAAACATTCTGGATATTGGGTGAGTGTGGTAAACCAAGGAAATAATAAAAGAGCTGAAATAGGGCGCCTGGGTGGCTCAGTGGGTTAAGCCTCTGCCTTTGGCTCAGGTCATGATCTCAGGGTCCTGGGATCAAGCCCCACATCAGGCTCTCTGCTCAGCAGGGAGCCTGCTTCCTGTTCTCTCTCTGCCTGCCTCTCTGCCTACTTGTGATCTCTCTCTCTCTCTGTGTCAAATAAATAAATAAAATATTAAAAAGAAAAAGAGCTGAAATATCACTCAGAAATGATTACTCATGCTTAAATGAAATCAAATGACCCCAAGTGCTGAAGACTTCTGTATCAACATTTCTGAAATACAGGGTATCCAATAGGACTACCTACTTTAACAGCGCACATTAAAACAGTATTTCCTAAAGTCTCATGAATACTATCAAGAATGTCTTCTGTCTGTCAAATATTATGCAGATTATACTCTCACACTGGCCAAATTCTATGTATTCTTCAAACCTCAAGAGGTTTCACTACTAACATCAAGTGATAAAGAGCAGAAATTGGTAAAACAGAAAAAAAATCACAGAAAATAATCAACAAAGCTAGAAGTTGTTATTTTTAAAGAGAATGATAAAATCAATAAAAAGAGAAGGGGCATGTAATCAATACTAAGATCCTGCAGACATTAGAAGGATCATAAGAAAGACCTTATAATCATTTATACTTTTATCCCTTCATAATTATATGCTTTTATGAAAATAAGGTATCTATGTATCTAAAAGAAAATGTTAGACATGACAACCAGGAGAAATACACCAAAATATTCAAAGCAGCATTCAGCTTATTAGACAAAAATCACTGCTTTTAATTTATAATTTTTTTAAATCATGCATTCCCACAAAGGTCTATTATACGACAGTGGAAATGAGTGAAATACGTTCACATTCAACAATATAAATGGGTTTTAGAAACATAATATAGAGTGAAAATTTGTCACAAAGGAAGCATCAGTATACCTTTAGTGTGATACACTTTTTAAAAAAAGGTTTTATTTATTTATTTCAGAGGGAACATGTGCATGAGAGAGCACAATCTGGGTGAGCAGCAGAGGTAGAGGCAAGACGTGTAGCAGGGAGCCCGGGACCATGATCTGAGCTGAAGGCAGACGCTTAACCAACTGAGCCACCTAGGCACCCCTAATGTTTCCATTCTTAAGCTGGCAGATATCCATTTTGTTATTATGCTTTGTAATTTATACATATATAACATACTTCACTTGTATGCATAAAATATTACCAATAAAATCAAAGCAGAGAAAGGACAGACAAGATCTATTTTCCCTGTCAAATGATCCTTCCCAACTCCATCAGCAACAAGTAAAAGACTCCTGAGAGCCTCACCATTGACAGACCTAGGTAATAACAAGACTAGAAGCTGTCTCTATACCAGTCAAGAGCTATTTTATGATGAGCCAGAATATTTTTCTACAAAAACCTATCCATTAACCCTCTTGACATCCATTCAGAAACACTAAGTACAAAAAGAAAAAAAAGTGTGTGTAGTGGTTGGGGGCAAAGAAGGTGGGGTACTATGGCACCTCCCTGGGAAACCTCATCCTCAAAATTGAAGTACTGAATCTGGGGCAGAAAAAGGAAGAACAGAAGTACATGTTGGAAAGGAGAGTGTTTTATGTGTTTGAACAGAGACCTAGACTTTCAAGGTTTAGATCTCTGGATGATGCTTCCCAAAAACTGGGACTTAACCAAGGATGTATGCACATTAATATTTCCTCCAGATACAGACCCAAGAAGGAAATTTGACTATCACACAACAAGACAGACCCCTAAAAGGACACCCCTAAGCCTGTTGACAAGCACCCAACAAAGCATCTATGATAGGCTACCGGAGAAGAAGGAACAACAATGGCCCATAAACTCAAAGGAAGATCATTGCTTCTGAAAATATGATACTTGAGGACATCAGAGGTCTTACCCAACTGTGAATTCTTGAGGTCAGGGGCCAAGTGTTGTTTACTTGTGTGTTTCTAGTATTTAAGGCAGTGCCTGGCACAAAGTAAACGTATAATGACTATTTTTAAAATAAATTCAACTGTTTCAGATCTACAAGAGAGAGCAAAATAGACCTCACTGTAAAAAGTACAGAAAACTGTCAGGAGAAATAAAATATGAAAGAGAAACAGAATAATAAAAGGAAGATGAGTGAGATAAGAAGAGAGTATATGTAACCAAAAATGCACGGACAGGACATAAATTCATGCTAAAGGCAGTAAATACAAGAAGGATAAACAAGAAAAAACAGTGTAACATTTCAGGACTACAAATCAACTGCAAGAGACCTAACACCTACGGTAAGGTTAGATTAAGTTCCAATTTAGTTGGCCAAGAGAGCAACATAGTCAGGAGCCCATATGTCCCAGCATGAAGTCCTTTGGTTTCCAGAGTCCCTAGTGAAAGCATAGTGAATTGTAAAGAGGCCTCAAATTTGCCCACTCCCTGCATCCATGCTGCTGTAATAAGGAACGCCAGTTCCTCCAAATAAGAGTTAGAGTTCATTTCTGTACCCCCTGAATCCACAATAGTCAGGTGACTTCCTTTGGCCAGCATAACCTTAGCAAAGTGATGTCATCAGAGTCTTGGAAAGTGCTTAGCATTGGAGTTTGCCCTCATATGCTGCTTTAGTTTCAGATACGTGGTTTCAAGCTCAGAAACAGGCATAGGGATCACCTCCAGTTGACCCACTCACTGACTGCACTCACATGTGAACTGCCCAACAGAGTCCACCCAAAATTACCTTCCTACAAAATCTTGAACTAATAAATGATTGCTCTTTTAAGCCACAAGATGGGGTGGGTGTGGGCAGTGGGCTATGCAGCAAAAACCAGCTGACCCAGAGGTAGTCATCTGTCAGTAATACTCTCTGCCCAAGGCCTTTAGATCTAAGCTCAGTCCTAGCTGCCCCCACCTTGTCTTTATACTCAGATTTAATCATCACTCAGGAAAAATTTAAATGAGTTATGTGTTAAGAAGGAACATTCCAACTTATGAAACTGCTGGTTCCTAAGCCAAAGAGTTCTAGTAAAACCATATCCTAATGGGAAGGTAGAAGAGCAAAGGGAAGCAAAGTCAGTCTCTAAGTAATCTGGAGGAAGTTAACCTTGAAGTATCACCTTCAGCTTTATGGTTTCCTGGAAAGCCCCTTTCCCTCAAATATCCTCAAAAGCAGAGGAAAAAATGAGATGAAAATTACTGAAGAGGCATTATATGTTAATAAAAAATTTTTTAAAAATTACTGAAGAGGGAAGAGTACATGTTAAGATCAGAACAGGGATTTATCATTTATTCATTCACTCATCCACTAGAAAATACACATTTGTTTAGTGTCTCCAGTGTGCCAGGATCTGGATATATACATATCCAGGTATACAGAAATGAACAAAACTGGTATGGTTCCTGCCTTCATAGAACTTACTGTTTCAACATCTAGATCACTGGGGTTCCTGAAAAGATCAGGAAAAATGGGACAAAACCAATAATTCAAGCTATAATAGATGAAAACACATATTAAGTGGAAAAAGTCCAGTGAATACCGATCAAAAAGATAATTATTATCAAGGCAAACCCATACCTAGATGCATCCTGTCAAAATGTTTGAGTTATAAGAATCAGGTCTCACAAACATCCAGGCATGGGAAAACAACAATAACACACATATCCCATATATCCATGATAAAGAAAAAAACAAAAAAACAAAAACCCAGCCTTTCCTCAGCTTTTCCTTTAATGCAAAAATTGGTTTAATAAAATTACAGAATTTTGATGGAAAAACGTTCCAACTCAAGAATTGTATACCTAAAGAAAGAATGGAAAAATATCCTCCTAAATGCATAAATTCAGAAAACCAACCACACATCCTTCCTGAAAAATTATCTAAAGCCATACTCAAGCTCATTGAGAGATTAAGAAAAATTAAGAGGTCAAAAATAAGAAAGATAAAGTATAGAAATCTAATTAGGAATAGTAAAACCAGTTAAGAATACAAATAACAAAGTAATTATATCAAATCTATTTTAAAAGCTAAAAAGGAATCATAAATATTATTTATGAAAAAATAATGCATATGTTATAAGAATAGTAATTTCTTAAATTAATAGAAATTTTCTAGAACCTGACATTATATTAACATAGGCCAAAATATAGGGCCAAGGGAGAGCAGTAGTATATGTATGGGGTGGGAAGTATGCTAAATTCTTCCATTTAAATAGAAGGTGTAAAAATGCTGTTTGCCCTTAAATTTGAGAGAGACTGATAGACTAAGAAAGCTTTTGAGAGATTTTAATGAAAACAGAACTTACTACAAAACATACAATCTATGAAACATCAACAAATAATGTGTCTATATGCTCAAAGATAGAAAAGAATGGGGAAAAACCACCCGAGTCAAAAAGAAAACACAATGAAAATAGTAAGGCTAATATTTTACTTATGACAATATTTGTAAATGTCTTAAATTTCTCTGTGAGAAGACTAAAAAGGAGAAAACCAGATTAGGAAACCAAAGTCAACTGTATATTTCTTATAAGAGATACACCTAAGACAAATGAGTATAAAAGGATGAGTAAAAAGATGAGCAAAGATATCTGAAGAGATACAAATAAAAAGAAAATCAAAGTTTTAATATTAACATTAAACAATGGAAAACTCAGAGCAAAACACAAATATGTTCAAAGAGAGCTTTCATATTAGGGGAAAACAGTTAAATGCAAATATACTGTCAAATAATACTATGCTGACTCACAGAATACAAATGTCTCTGTATCTATCTTATCTATAAATAAGTTAACTTATCTATAGGTATTTTATCTATATCTATCTTATCTATAAATAAGTTATCTTACCTATAAATAAGTTACAGAGTAGTAAGAACAAATTAATAAAGGACTTCAACTTTCCTCACAGTTGGTCAAAGAAGATCAAAGAAGACAAAAAAATGAGCTGGAGACAGAACAGCTTGATAATATAATTAATAAGATTAAGCTCTCTAAATAAAATAACTTTTATCTCCAGTGCCCATGCACTCCTTCCTAAAGATCATCAGGCATACCCTTCTACAAAGAAAATGCCAATAAAATTCAAGAAAATGTAATAGCAGGTATACTTCAGAAATAATCAAATCAAACTAGAAATTCATTGTAATAGATGGAATTTTAAAATTCAACCATTTTAAAATTTCAAATTCATCTTTTAAAAAATTTTGGGGTCATAGACAATATCAAAATGCCACTTTAGTTTATTAATAAATAAAACAAAAATCAAAACGTATGTGATGCAGCTAAAATGGGAATCATAGGAAAATTCATAGTTTGAAATATTTTTATTAGTAAAGGACAAAAAAGATCAACCCAACATGCAACTTAAGAAGCTGGTAAGAGGGGGGGCACCTGGGTGGCTCAGTGGGTTAAGGCCTCTGCCTTCTGCTCAGGTCATGGTCTCAGGGTCCTGGGATCAAGCCCCACATCGGGCTCTCTGCTCAGCAGGGAACCTGCTTCCTCCTCTCTCTCTGCCTGCCTCTCCGCCTACTTGTGATCTATGTCTGTCAAATAAATAAATAAAATCTTAAAAAAAAAAAATTTAAAAGAAGCTGGTAAGAGGGATGCCTGGGTGGCTCAGTTGGTTAAGTGTGTGCCTTCAGGTCAGGTCTTGATGCCAGGGCTCTAAGCCTGTATAGAGTTACCAGCTAAGTGGTGACTCTGCTTCTCCCTCTCTCTCTGCCTCTCCACCCCGCTCATGATCTCTCTACTGCGTGCTCTCTCTCCCTCTCAAATAAATAAATAAAATCTTTAAAAAAAAAAAAAAGCTGGTAAGAAAATAGCAAAACTGAAAAATAGTAAGTGGCTTCAAAAGCTGGTTCCTCAAAAATACCTCTGGCAAAGCTCATTAAGATAAAGTTATTCATATTAAGAATGAGAAAAGGGACTTCACAATAGATTTATAGGATTATTTTTTAAATGGTAACAGAATATTTTGTATGCATTTGTATTAACAAATTTCACCTCTAGATAAACTGGCGTTTCAACAGGGAAATATAAATTAATCAAAATTGATTCAATAAGAGTCAGAAACAACCTAAATATGTCAATACCTTTCAAAGGAAATTAGAGGTTTCAAAGAATCTGTCTCCCAAATGAGTCAGGCACAGACATTAATTCTATCACATCTAAAGAAGAAGAGGGGTTACTTCTTGTACTTAAACTGCTCCAGAACATGATACTGGGGGAGGAGGACTGGAGAGGATGGGGAAATTTTATTAATTGATATTATGAGGCTACAATTTCCCTTGTTCAAAAAATGTAATTAAAATGGCACAAAATGCAACTTTACAGATATAACTTAGACATCATATGCAGAAACTCTAAATAAAATGTTATCACAATCAAGAGAGGTTTATTTCTGATATGCAAGAATGAATACCTCTTAGAAAATCTACCAATAAATGGGAAGACACCCAATGTTCTTCAATGGAATGACTCAATATTATTGTGGAGATGCCAATTCTACTCTAATCATTTACATTTTTATCCAAGTATCATCAAAATCCAACAGAAAAACAGAGATAATAGCTAAGATAATTTTGGAAGAAAAGGCGGAGGCAAGATGGACGTTACTAAATATATACCAAAATGACAACAATCACATAAACACTGCAGCATTGATACAGGAAATTATTTACATTACCAAAATTTGAAACTACCTACATTTCCACTGTTCAGTAGGAATGGGTAAAGATTCTTTAAACTACCACCATGCAATTCAAGAGTATGCAGTTATTAAAAATTAAATTATAGAAGTCACAGAAAGATGTCCAAGTCTAAGGGGTAATCAGGACTAAAACTTTACAAATTAATAGCATAATTTTTTTAGGAATGCAAACTAATCACAGGGGATATATACTAAATGTAAACAAAGGATATTTTTCCACAATGGGATTAAATGATTTTAACACTTGGGCTCTTCACATTTCTCAAATTTTTTAAGAGAAATATATTGCTACTGTTTTCCTAAAAATATTCTTTTTTTTAAAGCTCAAGTCCTCTAAAATCCAGTTTTCTATTAATTTAAGCATACTTATACATGACTGAAATTCATTTGAGATATATACAAAGGAAATCTGTGCTTTGGGCCAATGGTAAGCATCTGGATATGACTCACCAAAAAAATTACTATATGTCTGAAGGAAATATTGAAACAAATAGCCCAGCGCTGCAGTGACTGCATAGAACTGTATATATTCATTCTGTGCACTGGACAGGAATTTTTCATTTCATACATCATTTACAACTTGCTGCAGTGATTCTGCAAAATCAGTCCATACCATTAGCACACGTAAAGAGAAACATCCAATGTTCTCATTGTTGAAAAATTCGAGTGTTTTGGGCTCCAGAGTGCACAAATGTCAATACTTCATCTAAGCAGATGTTGCTCTGATAACCAGGATGAGGCCACCAGGCGACCAGGAACCACAGACAGGGATCAAATATCTGGGGTCAAGCCCATTGACTTTTTGAAATCTATAGTTTTAACACAGCATGTGCTTACAGATATACTAAATCTTAAAAACTATTTGAAATAAATGAAAACAAAATGGAGAAAGTCATAAGCAAACCCCTCCAGAGGGGCTATTTTTTTTAATGAGAAACAGCTCTGATTTCTAAAATATTTTATCAAGGCATTTGATAACAACCATCTGGTTTACTCAACACTCCATCATGAATGCATGCCTGATGCATTCAACTAAGTCCCTGCTCTTTTTTAACAGTGTTGGTATTTTCAAATCATACTATGGAGAAGTATATATACCTAAGCAACACAAAATATGGCCTTGTATACTTTAGGGCAAGAAGAAAGATGTTTCACTGGGCAGTGAAATGCTCCCAGGGTCAAAAGAATTCTGTAATAGCAAATGTCAATTTGGTTCTGCTTCCAACATGCCCTAACACTCAAACTCCCTCTCTCTTCCCTTCTTTCTCTTTATGTAGGAAAATACAAACCACAATTTTCTGGTGAGTACATCTACCATCTCCTCAGGTCTAGCTACAGAAATGGAAATGAATTCCAAGAAGCATCCAATGAATTGCAAACAACATCCTATTTCACTACTCTATGGATTTTCCCATTACTTCATTCATTTCTAGAATAATGGGGATCCAGAGGTACACTCAGTCTCAACACAGAGTCCATCAATGAATCATCCACATGACCCTCATCACAACCAGCCATAACTAAGCACTAGAATTATCAAGCTCATCAACAATACCTTGCTTTGAAATTGCCAACTGTCCCTACCTACACACCAACAGACTCTTTAGCAACTGGTTTGATTTTTTTCCAGAACCAAAAGTTGAGTAGTTGATGAATACTTCTTATTGTGCAGAGGGCATCAAAGTCCTAGTAACAAAGGTCAAATTTATGACAGAATAAATACTCAGGAGTTTGTGAAGTAAAGCCATTAACATTTAAGTTGTTCATTCTCATGTCACAAATATTCAGTATCACTATGTCTAAGAAATCAAACAGGAGAACACCCTCCCTGCTGAAATCAAACTTTCACTACTGAATTAAAAAAAAAAAGGCACTCTGAAGAGGATTCCATGGGTAAATCTAGAGCATCCCCAATGGGATGCGCATACATACCAAGGTGAGTTCTTCTTTGATTTATTCTTCTTCTGTTCAGAGAAGAATTCAAGAAATTCAGAAGTCTGTAAAAAGAAAAAGGTTTGGCTTAAGGAAAAGATCTAAAAAAAAATAGCAGTCAAACCGATGAAGAACTGACAGTGGTAATATGTGTGCTCGGCTAAAAATGAGGCATTCTCAGTGGGAAGTTGATAAAAATCTGCAAGCCATGGAGGTCATGGCCAGAGTGAACACTGAATGTTTCACATCTCAAAATGGAAGTACTGTTTCTAATTGAAAAGGGAGCCTATGAAGTACTATTCATTGCCCTTCCCTCCCAAAAAAAGGTAGATGACAGATTGAATAGAAATTCACTTCATATTAAATCCAGTGATGTATACATTCCAATTCATGAGTAGTTTAAGCACTTATTTATGAAAAAAGAGGAAAATTTTTGTGATCTTCTCACAGGTCTCCATCTGAGAAAAGTACAAGGCAAGTGATAGCGAATTTCTTCCCCAGAAATAATTACAGAAGAATTCTACGTTGAGGATGAAACTCAGGTAGGAGTTTGTTATGCAAATTTGTCTAACCATAACCTAAAATTTTAGTATAAAGATATCCAGTGGAAAACTATATCCTTTTTGCAAAAGATCAGAATTTGAGTGAACTTTTGCCTCACTTGTGTTTCTGTTTGGGGATAAGTGTCTTGGATATTATGTGGTTTACCTATTATCACCAGCATCATGCAAATAAGATGAAACAGAACCTAGGAAAAAGATCACGTATGCCACGAATGAGTGCCAAATAAGAAATAACAAGTCCAGAAATCCAGCAAGAACAGCAGAAGCAGAGAGTGACTACAAAGGTTTAGGTTATTCAATACAGCATTAGACCAGAAGTGGACTACCTCTTGGTGGGTATGTGGTCTTATGGGAGAAAGTGACCTATTATTATTTATTTTTAAGCAGAGAAACCAAAGTTGAGATGGTCAAATATAGTATAAATGGTTCCATAAGCATCTTGCCATTATTCTGAGACTGAGATGGACATGGACATTAGAAGCTTGTGGAAGGAAAAAGCATTTTAATTGATGACAACAGTTGTTTTAGAAGGGCAATAAATAGTTACTGATCAAATTGCTGGTCACTCTACAAACCAGATTTAACAATCATTTTCCAAAATCAAGGTAGAAGGATCTTGCCAAATGAATGAAGAGGACTAGTATAAGTTTTAAAAATAAAACGTGAACTACAGAGCCTGGTTGGCTCAGTGGGACAAGCACACAATTCTTTTTTTTTTTTTTAAATAATGATGATTATTTTTAAAATTTTATTTATTTATTTATTTTTATTTGACAGAGATCACAAATAGGCAGAGAGGCAGGCAGAGAGAGAGAGAGGAGGAGGCAGGCTCCCTGCTGAGCAGAGAGTCTGATGCGGGGCTCGATTCCAGGACCCTGGGATCATGACCTGAGCCTAAGGCAGAGGCTTTAACCCACTGAGCCACCCAGATGCCCCCACAATTCTTAATCTAGAGTTTGTGAGTTTGAGCCCCATGCTGGGTATAGAGATTACTTAAAATGAATAAATGAAGGGGTGCCTGGGTGGTTCAGTCTGTTAGGCATGTGACTCTTGATTTCAGCTCAGGTCATGATCTCACGGTTGTGGGATCAAGCCCCATCATGGGGCTCATGCTCAGCATGGAATCTGCTTAAGATTCTCTCTCTCCCTCTCCTTCTGCCCCTCCCACTCATGTTCTCTTTCTCTCTAAAATATAAACATTTTTTAAATGAATAAATCAATTTTAAAATAAAAAACAAAGCATGGCATGAAAAATAAATTTAAAAATAAAACAAAAAACAAAGCATGAGCCTTAAAAGCTTGTTTCATTAAAATTACAGTTACTTGAAACATGGGGAGATTAAGAATAGCTAAGGACGGGGTAACCAAAACCAGGGAGAAAGAGAACCAATAGGCAGTGAATGAAAAATAATTCAGAACAATCAGAGTCTGGAGCAAGCTGAGCCCTGGGCTCTACTTACTGTTTCTGAGCCATTATAAAGATAATAACACCTTATGGAGTATTACTCAGCCTCAAAAAAGAAATAAATCCTGCCATTTGCGACAACACGCATGAACCTGGAGGACATGATGCTAAGTGCAATAAGCCAGTCACAGAAGGACAAATGCTGCATGATTCTAGTTACATGAGATATCTAACATAGTCAAAATATAGAAACAGAGAATTGAATGATGGTTGCCAGAAGCTGGGGAGAGGGGAGTGAGGGAATTATTTTTCAATAGGTATATGAAGTTTCCATTATGAATACATTCTAAAGGTCTGCTGTATAACATACTATAGTTAACAAGAGAGTATTGACATTGTGCACTTTAAGATATGTTAAATGTTCTTGCCAAAGAAATCCACAAAAGCACACAAAGAGGTGACTGCTATGTTTAGCACCTTGGTTGTGGTGATGGTACCACAGGTGTACACATATGCCTAACCTCATCAAGATTTATACATTAAATGTGTGCAATTCTTTTTTAAGATTCTATTTTTTGTGTGTGGTTTTCTTTTCTTTTCTTTTTTTTTTTTCCAGTGTTCCAAGATTCATTGAGATTCTATTTTTAAGTAATCTCCACACCCAACATGGGGCTCAAACTCACAACCCTGAGATCAAGAGTCATACTCTCTACCTACTGAGCCAGCCAGGTGTCCCTATAATTTTTTTTTTTTTGTAGATCAGTAATATCTCAATAAACTTGAAAAAGAGAAAAGAAAACACCTTGCTGACTACAAAGTCCACTCAGTATTATCTAACGTAAGCACTCTCAGACAAAAGGTGCCTATGACAAACACCTGATCCTTTTCTCCAGACTTAATGTTCAGTGCTTCCTTCCATGTACACACTGCATTCAAAATGAGATTTTTAGCCATAAGGCACATAAGAATGTTACTTTAATCTAACATGGTCAAAATATAGAAGCAGAGAACAGAATGATGGTTTGGAATGATTGCTCAGGAGCACCCGGCTGGCTTAGCCAATAGGGTACGCAACTTTAATCTTGGGATTGTGAGTTTGAGCCTGACATTGGGCAGAGACTACCTAAAAATTGAATGGATGAATGAATGAATGAATGAATGAATGAATAAAATAAAGAGACATTGCTCAAATGCAAACATGCTTTATAAGAAAATCCGAGTCTACTTCATTTGGACTAGTCATAAAGACATTCATCTTCTATACAGTTCATAATTTATATATTATACACTGATTTAAAAGAAAGATAAAAGGGGCACCTGGGTGGCTCAGTCATTAAGCGTCTGCCTTTGGCTCAGGTCATGATCCCAGAGTCCTGGGATCGAGCTCCGCATCAGGCACCCTGCTTCGCAGGAAGCCTGCTTCTCCCTCTCCCACTCCCCCCTGCTTGTGTTCCCTCTCTCACTGTCTCTCTCTCTGTCAAATAAATAAAATCTTTAAAAAGATAGAAAAAATAAAAAATAAAAGAAAGGTAAAGAACAATAGCTTTATTTTGGGAAACAGACTACACTCTAGAGATTCCCAACATTTTTATTCTCAAAAATTATAATTTTGTCTGATATACAAATGGCATTTATTAAAATGTATCTCTCCATTTTGAAAGCATCAACCATGTATATTATAAGTATATGTACAATTTCCATTAGACATGTGACATGTTAAGAATAGCTCAAATCCCTGGGATGCCTGGGTGTCTCAGTCAGTTAAGCATCTGCCTTTGGCTCAGGTCATGATCTCAGGATCAAGTCCCACATCAGGCTTCCTATCAAGCAGAGAGTCTGCTTCTCCCTCACCCTCCACCTCTGCCCCCAATTCATGCTTGCTCTCTCTATCTCCCAAATAAATAAATAAAATCTTTTTAAAAAAATAGCTCAAAGCCCACAGTTAATTCCCTCTCAGGCTTCTAGAAATTGAGCAGAAGGGACAACAAGGTGCATGTATGTGTGTCTATGTGTGTGACCAAGGTGGTAACCAATGATGTCTTAAAGCACAGCTCAACCTTTTGAAAACAGGTAGATAAAACTTGACTTAATAAAGTAAACATATAATTTTATTTTCCTAAGTAACTTAGATTATAGTCACATTGTCCAAAATCACCCAGGTTATTTTATAATCCACTACACTAAAGCCAAAACCTAAAAATGACAACAGAGCTAACTGCAACATGTTTCAGGGGTTTTAGTGACCCCAAATCTCCCTTTCCATCAAAAAGAGAGAGACTTGCATGCGTTACGATTCAGAGTATTTAGACCAGAGGCTGGCAAACTTTTCCTAAGAAGGGCCAAATAGTAACTATTGTCTTCTTTGTGAGCCATATGGTCTGTGCCACAGTTATTCAACCTTGTCCTTGGAGCAAGGAAACAGCAGCTGTGTTCCAAAAGAACTTTATTTACAGGGGCATTGGGTGGCTCCGTTGGTTAAGTGTCTGCCTTTGGCTCAGGTCATGATCCTAGGGTCCTGGGATGGAGACCCACATTGGGCTTGCTGCTCAATAGGGAGCCTGCTTCTTCCTCTCCCACTGCCCCTCAACACGGTCTCCCCAACTCGTGCTCTCTCGCTCTCTCTCACTTGCTCTCTCAAATAAATAAATATAATCTTAAATTAAAAAAAAAAATCACTTCGTTTACAAAAACAGGAGGTGGTTAGATTTGGCCCATGGGTTATAGTTTGCCTAGCCCTATTCTAGAGGTTCACTGTTAGTAATAACTTCTACTATATTTCAACATGGCTTATACACTTGTGGGCACATGTGATAATATGAATTTGAGAAGGGAATGAGGATAGGAACAAAAAAGAGAGTGGTCATAGGAAAATAAGAGGAAGGTCTACATAGTTACTAAATAGCTCTAAGCAGCCTAGAAGCCAAAGCAAAAAAAGTGACATGTCTGCTGGGTTGTTGCTGACACGTCTGACATGTCTGCTGAGAATAATGGCTCTCCAAAGATGTCTGTGTCCTTTTCCCCAGAACCTATGAATATACCGGATTACATTGCAAGGGGGATTGAAGGTTGTGGATGGAATTAAAGTTGCTAACAGCTGACCTCAAAATAGAAAAATTATTTTGGATTACCTGGGTAGGCTCCATGTAATCACAAGGATCATTTAAATGTGGCAGAGGGAGGAACCAGAGAGTTGAAATCATGACGAAGACTAGACTGACTACTGCTGGCTTTGAAGATAGTCAAGGGACCATGAGTCAGGGAATGTGGGCAGCCTCCAGAGGCTGGACAAGGCAAGAAAAGGATTCTCCAGCAGAGCCTCTAGGACAAACAGAGCCCTGCCAACTCTTTGATTTTAGCCCAGGGAGACCCATCTCAGTCTTCTGACCACCAGAACTGTATGGTAATAAATGCACACTGTTTAAGTCTACCAAGTTTCTGGTAATTTGTTATAGCAGATTGAAGAAATTAATATGTAGGTCCACAACAGAAAGTAGAAATTTCTTTGTGGGTCTTTGTATTATGTGACAATGTGGATTACACACTGAATGAGATGCCCACAATGAATATAATCCAAGTTCCTTGTTCTTCTTTCCTGAAATAACCCTTGAGTAGGCTGATGGCACAGCAGCAAATCAGCAGAGCAAATGGTCTTCTGCAAGGAGAAAACACCATAAGATCCATTCTCTAAGAGTCTGGCTTCATGTAAGGATCGAAGTTAGAATATCCATATGTAATATTCTTTGAAGTGTGGGGTGTTATGACATGTCAGGAGAAGAAGAAATTTGTGTTCACAGATGTGTAGGAAAGATCATTCAAAATTAAACAGTTGTTTTTATGTAAAGCTTCTCTGAACCTTAAACATGCTCATGCAAATCTCCAGGGAGACAATAATATATACGGGCCCTCTAGCCATAAATCCTTTTTCTCTTCCAGGAGTATCAGGAGCTTAGAATCCTGCATAACCCATTTTGGAAAACTCTGACATGCAGCAATGGGCAAACCCAAAAGCTTCTTAGGGAATTCTTACATGCTCTCCAGGTGCTAAGGAAACTAATGC